>SOZI01000088.1:3963-82150 GCA_006352295.1 Rhodotorula diobovata | reverse complement strand
AGCCTGTGAGTGCGGTGGCAGTGGTATGAGAGTGCATCAGCGAGGTTCGAGAGAAAAAGGAAGGGAGGGAGAGGACTTAGCAACGGAAGGTCCGAGCGAGCGTGCGGACGCCGAGTCGCTCGAGGTTGATGAGAGGGAGTCGGTCGCAGCAAGGAGGGTGCAGCGCGGTCTCGCCGCACGTAGTGTTTCGAGCAGTCGTTCCCGGACTCTCTCTGCAATGTCCTCCTCCTCACCCTCTTTCGATGCGAGTTGGCGGCGAGCGAGGACGTGGCTTGAGCGAGCGCGAGGCAAGCAAGCTACCCACCGCGAGAGACCCACCGACAGGTCGTGGGTGTGCGCAGACACGTCATGTGCAGAACCCCATCACGAGAAACCCATTGCGCGGTCGAGGGAAGCGAACCCACCGCCGGCGTATCCCCAGTGTCCTCCTCGTCGCACAGCATCTCACTGCTGAGAGCTAGTGCAACGTCCAGAGCTTTTTGCTTTCGCCCACCCACCGTCCCCAAGGCTCTCACGCTCGAGACGCCCGACGTAAAACCGCGGTCTCCGGAAGGTGACTCACCTTGCGCTACAACTGGAGGCCGCACAGAAGATCCTCGAGAGCAGCGACGAGCTCGCTCTCGAGGGCCTCTTCTCTCCCACATCCACTCTCTGTAGCTGATCGACGAAGACGAAGGCGAAAGCGTGCGTGGTCGAAACACCGCTTTCTCGCTGTCGGGGCCTCGCGCTGCTCGGACCACGCAGTGACGAGAGCCCAGAGAGTTCCCTGCCTGAGTTTCAAGGCAAACGAAGAGGGTCGACCGGGGGCCGGTAAGGGCCGTTAAGGGCCAAAAGGCTTACAGGCGAATACCCAAGTTCCCGACACCAGGGCCTGGTCGAGATTGCAACTCTGCAGCATCTCACCAACGCTCGCCGTCCACCCACTTACTCTGAGCCGTCCTGCGCTCGTGTGTACACCTCTGTGCCTCTTGCGAGTCATTGACGCCCTCGAGCGCTGCCCGACGACAAGCCCCTCTATCCCTTCCCAACGCCACGACACCGCCTCCTTCTCTCGCTCCACGACTGCACGGCCTCGATGGGCAAGCACGGCAAGGCTCTCAAGAAGCGCCGCCTCGAACATCAGGCTGCCCAGGCCACGCTCGCCCCTGTCGAGAGCGGCGACGAGGGCGGGGATGTCGCCGCCCCCGACTTCCTCGGCGGACTCGTCAGCCCCGGACAGCTCGCCCAGACGGTAAAGACGCTCGACACGCTCACAAAGCACCCAGAGCTCCTCGCCAACAAGCACGACACGCCCCACCTGCGCCCCCTGCGACGAGCCGTGTTTGACTTTCAGCGCACCGCCGCTGAACTCGCCGGCACCGGTGCGCGATCTTGCTCAGCTCAAAACTACAGCACAGACCACACAAGCTGACACTCGCATCAATGCCTCCGCAGGCAACTCGCTGTCGTCGCGCATCTCGGCCGCCCTGACGCAGCACCGCCACCTCGACGCGCTCGTCCTCCTCGCCGAATTGCGCATCCGGCAGCAGCACCCCAAGCTCGGTGCGCTGCAGCGCTGGGTGCGCGACTGCGACGCCGCGAGTCGCTCAGATGGCTCGTTCGGCGACGAGATGGTCCTGCGCGTGCTCGACGCCGTGCTGCGGTGCACCAACGGCGAGCCCGACCCCAAGGACGAGGAAGGCCTCGTAAAGGGCGAGAAGGGCCAGGTCGTCGTGCGGCAGAAGCAGTGGGTGCACCGTGAGCCCGCGGACGAAGGGATCTACCGCGAAATTGTCGCAGGTCGCTTCCCTCTGGCCGCCGAGCGCGACGCTCTCGCCGCGCAGTTCTCGCTCCTGCACACGGTCGCCGGCCCCGAGCGACTCCCTCCCAACCTCCATCCCGCGCTCCTCTTCTCCTCCGCCCCGGACGCCATCTCCCTCTCGCCCACCACTCCCACTCCGGTCCAGCGCTTCGACGTCCCGCACGTCCCCGGCGCCTTCCTCCTCACCGACGTCCTCTCCCCCGCCGAGTGCCGCTCGATCCTCGCACACGCCGAGTCTGTCGGGTTCCGGCCGGACCAGCCCATCGACGGGGATCAGAGCGTCCTCGCGCACAACCTGTACTGGCTCGCCGACCGCCCTTTCCTCGACACGTTCTGCGGGCGGTTTTTGCACCTGTGCCCGCAGCTCATCGACGGCAAGCGGGTACGAGGCATCAATGCACGCTTCCGAGGTGCGTCGGTGCCTGTCCTCTCCCTTTCTGCGGGTGAGCGAGCGAGCTGGACCTGACTCTTCCTTCCCCTGCCGCGCCTCCCCCCCCCCCTCTCCCTTTATCGCTCGCCTCGACATTCCCGCAGTCTACCGTTACGTTCCCGGTGCGATCTATCGCCCGCACATCGACGGCGCCTGGCCGGCGAGTGGCGTTGACTCCAAGACGGTGCGTCGCCACCTCTCCTCTCGCGCTTCAGCTGCCGCGCTCGTCTGAGCGCGCGCGCCCGTGAATGTGAGAGTGCCGCGCTCACCACGTGTTCGTTCTCAGGGCGAGTACCTGTACGACTCTTCACCGAAGGACAAGCCGCAATGGTCGAGGTTGACGTTCCTCGTGCGCCGCCCCCTCTCTCCCTCTTTGCGCTCGCCAGCCCTGGCCCTGACATGCTCGCTCCTCTCTGCCTCACCCGCAGATCTATCTCAACGACTCGTTCGACAACGGCTGTACGACGTTCTTCCTCCCCTCGTCGCAGCCCTCGACCCTCAACGCCTTCCCCGTCAAGCCCTCGCAAGGCTGCGCGCTTGTTTTCCCGCATGGCGACTCGCGCGGGTCGCTCCTTCACGAGGGCAGTCCCGTCGGCAAGGGAGGGGCCAAGTACGTCATCCGGACCGAGGTGCTCTACGATGCGTACGAGGCGGTGCCGGAGGGGGTGGGGATCGTTGGTGGGAAGGAGGGCGAGAAGGATGAAGGGGTCGAGGTGTGAGCGGGCGAGAGAGCTGGTTCTCCTCACTGCAGGTGTTGCATCGACTTGTGTCTTCCTGTCGCTTCCTGAGCAGGCACGCGCTTGAGACGGGAAGCTCGACAGTCGAGAACGCGCTTGAGCGGCCTCCCTCCGCTTTCCCGGTCTGGTTCTCTCTCTCCCCTCACCACCCAGTCGACCTCGCACGCGTCGAGGCACACGACACATGAAAAGCAAGAGTCCATTGACAGGGGAGAACAACGTAGAGGGGAGAGGGACCCCAGCTCACGAGCGCACGAACGTCCTCCCACTGCGAGCGCGGAGACCGGGTGGTCAGCGTGCGGTTCCCTAGCCTGCATGGACGCTGTGCTCAAGAAGCTGGCGGGCGCGACCCGCTCGGCGGGGAGTTCGCGGACGCGAAGGAGCCAGGCGCGCGCGCACGGCTCAAGGTCGGGGGGCCAACCCAGCTCGACCTCGCCCGTGCTCGTCACCGTTACCCACACCGAGCGATTAAGAACATGTACGCACCTCGCCGTCTTCCTCTCGCCCTCGTCCTGCTGCTCCGGCTTTGCGCGGTTCAAGACCTTGAGGAACCCGCTGGTGCGGACGCGCATGCGCGAGTGGAGGTAGGCCTTGGAGCACTTGATGTTGTAGTGGAGCGAGTCGCGGAAGAGCTGTATGTGTGGCAGGGAGGGCGCTGTCAGGACGAGCGGGGGCGGTTGACGGGGAGGAGAGGTGACGAGAGGGAGAGGGGCGACGGACCTGGATCTGGGTGATGGTCGAGGCGTACGACTGCTGCGTAAAGTGGCGCGGGAACAGAACTGTTGCGGGTCGAGGACGCGAAAGCACGGGCAGGAGACCAGGGTCAGTCACCCACTCAACTCGCCGACCGGGAGGGAGAAAGGCCCGTTCGACGCGACTCACCAAACGTGACGTATCCCGCCCGCTCGGTCATGTCCAGTCCCTTGAGGTGCCTGATTTCGAGCGGCGGCTCGCGGTTCGAGTACAGGACCTGCGGCGCCGTCTGACAGCTCGGGCGCCTGCGAGCGTCGACGAACTCTTGCAGGAAGACCTTTCCGAGGATGCGGTCCGTCTCCTCCTTGAAGATGGTCGAGAAGATGACGGTGACGCGGTCGGACGAGGGAAGGAGGTAGATGGCTTCTTCAGGGCTGCGGACGCGCGAGCGAGCGAGTGAGACGGGTAGGCGAGACGGCAGGATAGAAGGGAGTAACCCGCACCGGTAGTGAACGCTCATGACCTCTCCACGCGGGTCCTTGGCGCCGTCCTCGACGGGCGACTCCTCCATCTCGCGCTGGAGCGCAAAGGCGCGCTCGAACGGGGCAGCAAGCGCGTTGCGCTTGAGCAGCGCAAGCGAGTTGATGAGCGCCGTGCGCTCCTCTGCGGGTGCGCGGTCGGCTTCGTCAGCGAGAGTGTCACGAAGAGGCAGAGATAGAGGACTGGACGCACCACCCTCTGCCGGCCCTTGCTCGAGGTCAACCTCGAGGGTGAGCGAGTAGCCCTCCTCAGTCCTGTCCTCCGGGAGCAACCTCGCACCGTACTCGCGCTCGAGGACGTCACGCGCGCCGTATGCCTTGAGTTCAGCCCAGCAGGGGACGTCCATCGAGAGGACGAGGAGCGACTTGCGAGACGGGGTCGAGAGATGGTAGCGGACCGAATCGAAGTCGACGAACGACTGGTCGAGCGAGGTGGGCCTGTGCATGGTTCCATTAAGCGCATGCAAGGAAAGGCAGAACCGTTCAAGGCGTGCAGCACAGGCGTGACGAGCGAGACACCGGGAGGACGGGGGGAGGCGAGGTGGGGGGGACCGAACCGTCGTCAGCACAAGGGAGACAGGGAAGGGCAGGAGAAGACAGCCGCCAGACTCGCCTGATATACTTGTCTGCGATGGTCTGGCGCAGGTACAGGTTGTCCGGCTCGAGGTCGACGCCCATGATGACGGCGAGATGGGTGGGAGGGGGGAGGGGGGCGAGTGTTCGGCGAGGACGGAACGGGGGCGGGTTGGACGAGGACTGGTGTGTGTCGAGTGTCCTGGAGAGCAAGCCGAGTGGCAGCAAGGGATCGATAGGCCGGGTGGATTGCGAGTGAGGAACGTCAACCCCTCCCCCTCTCCCTCGTGTCGCCCCTTGACCCCGAACCACTCGCACCACCCCGCTCTGCCTCAGACTTTGTCACACTCGGACTCGCTCACCAGACTCTGGCATTCGTCTCCCGCTTCTGCTCAGCCGCTGCGTCTCCTCCTACCGTGAGCTCCCCTTCCCCACTTCTCCTCGTCTCGCCCGCCTCTCAAGCCTCTGCCGGACGGGTCCTGCGAACGGTGCCGAGACTCCGCAAGGCGAGTAGGTGCGTACTGCGCAGACGGGCCGCATCCTCGCCGCAAACGAGGGCCACGCCGGCCCGTGCCATTCGAGCGCCAGCTGTGGCGCCTCGTGCGATCTCGCAGCGTGCCGAACGCCTTGATGCCCGCAAACCCCAGCGCACCATCTCGCGAGTCATACTCAGACGCGAACTGACAGCCCCTCGGACTGCCCGCAGACTCAACTCGGGCCAGCACCTTTCCAACCTCCCCGTCTTCCCCTTCCCGCCGATCCACTCTCTCGCGAGGTAGCGCAGCATGGGCGCGCTCCTCTCGATCCCGTTCCTCGGCTCGATCGGCGGCCTCGGCTCGACCTGTCTCACGGGCCTCGCCTTTTTCTGCACGGGTCAAGCGGTGCGTCGGCTCGCCACCCTCTTCCTGACCTCGCCTCGTGCGCGCACCTTCGCGTGTTTCTCGACGAGGTCGAATCACAGGTTGTGGTCTCTGCTGACCCCCGCTAACGCGTGCAGGCCTCGGCCCTGACCCGGTCATGCAACTGCAACTCGTCCGTCGCGACCCGAGTCGGCTACTCGCTCATCTTCCTCGTCAACTCGCTCGTCGCGTGGATGATGCTCACCGACTGGGCCATCAAACTCATCGCCGACAAGAGCTTTGACTGGATCAAGATGGACTGCACGGGCGGCAAGTGCTACGGCGTCTTGGCAGTGCGTCCTGCACCCATGTCTGCTCGAGCCGTGTCGGAGGGTCGCGCTCCAAGGGCGGGATCAACTGGCTCTCGGGGAGTCGCAACCTTTACTCACTCGCACTCTTCTTCCGCAGGTGCACCGCATCTGCTTCGCGCTCGCCATGTTCCACGCGATCCTGTCGCTCACCCTCGTCGGCGTCAAGGACACGCGGTCGGCGCGCGCCGCGATCCAGAACGGGTGGTGGGGTCCCAAGGTCCTATCGTGGCTCGTCCTCGTCGGCCTGTCGTTCCTCGTGCCCAACGGCTTCTTCATCCACTTCTGGGCGTCGTGGGTCGCCCTCCCCGGCTCGATGGCCTTCATCCTGATCGGCCTCGTCCTCCTCGTCGACTTTGCCCACACGTGGAGCGAGACGTGCCTCGAGCGCTGGGAACAGACCGACTCTGCCCTGTGGAAGTGGGTCCTGATCGGGTCGACCCTGGGCCTGTACGCCCTCACCATCGCGCTCACGGCCGTTCAGTACGCCTTCTTCGCCGGGTCCGGATGCGCCCTCAACACGTCCCTCATCACGCTCAACTGGGTCCTCTCGCTCGCCGTGAGCGCCCTCTCGATCGCGCCCGCCGTGCAGGAGTCGAACCCGCGCAGTGGGCTCGCCCAGAGCGGCATGGTCGTCGCCTACACGAGCTACCTCACGACGTCGGCGATCGCCAACCACGACGACCCGGGCAGCAGCGGGCGGTGCAACCCCCTGCAGAGCCGCGCAGCGGGCGCGAGGACCGGCATGGTCGTCCTCGGCGCCGTTTTTACGTTCCTCGCGATCGCGTACTCGACCTCGCGCGCGGCGACTCAGAGTAGGGCGTTTGCGCCTGGTGGGAAGGGCAAGGGTGCGAGGCCGGACGCGCAGGGCGAGGGGTACGAGGCCGTGCAGAGCCTCGAGCCGGGAGAGCTCGAGACGGTCGTGAGGACCCAGCCGAGGAGGGAGGAGACGCTGAGGTACCAAGCGCTCAAGGCGGCTGTCGAGGAGGGGCGCGTCTCCGTTTCGTCCCGCTCTCGTCACGGGTTCGGACCGCTGACTTTGCCCCGCCCCCCTCACCCCTCTTGCCTCGCTTCTCCCGTGTCGGCCTCCAACCCTGTCGCACACTTTCCTACCGCGTCGTTCTCACCGTCTGTTAACTACGCAGCTCACTCCCCGCCTCTGTCCTCGACGCGCCAGACTCGGACGATGACGACTATGACGAGTCGCGACCGGGCGGCATGTCGCCCGTCAACGACGACGAGACTAGCGGCACGCGGTACAACTACTCGTACTTCCACGTCATATTTGTGCTCGCGACCATGTACACGGCGTGCCTCTTGACCAAGTGCGTCGCGCTCTCCTCTTTGTCGTCGGGGCTGGACCGGGACTGACTCGGACTCGCTGCACCACCCCTCCCTTCCCACTCCCTGTCCTATCTCTCATCGCGCTCGACGTCGACTCTTTGCGCTGTCGAACACGCCCTACTTGGTTGCACTCGCCCGTTCCCGCCCCGCCGCATCGTTCTCTTTGAAGCTGGTGCGTCCCTTGAAGCCTCCTCCCCTCTCGGCCCCTGTGGCGGCCCTTGAGCGCAACTGACTCGGCCCCACCCCTCTGCAGGTCCGTCGTCTCGACCGTGACGGCCGGCGCGCAGGACGGCACGCCCGTGCGGATTGGGCGGTCGCACGTCGCCTTCTGGATGCGCGTCGTGAGCGGGTGGACGTGCCTCGCCATCTACGGGTGGAGCCTCGCTGCGCCGCTGGTGCTGCCTGATCGGTTCTGAGCGTGATTGAGCTGTGTACAGTATGTAGGACGAGGAGCGTGTATGCAACGCTGGAGACTCGGTGAGAGAACCTGCACGTGAGGGAGGACCGCACCGGTGAGCGGGCAGCCGGAGGCCAATGCGCGGAGAGGGATCGGCCGCGGCTGTGCGGCTGCGCTCGGCGCGCGAGCTCGGCGTCTCGTCTACCGCAGCCGCGCTCTCCCCGCCTTTGCTCTCGCCTGTTCTCCTGCAGCAAAGCCAGCCTGGCCATGTCGTTGCCGAGCCCACCCATCGCAGCGCACCTGGCGCGGTCGAGCATCGTCGTCGGGCCAGCGTCTCCTGCGTCGTCGTCCGGGCCCAACTCGCCCTTGACTTCTCGCCCGCCTTCCCCGACGCACCGCACCGCCTATGCCTACCCACAGACTCCCGACCTCGCTTCGTCGTACCAGCCTACGCCCACGGCGACCCCGGCACCGTCGAGCGCCGCAACGTCACGTGCAACTTCGCTGTCAAAGGACCCCCTCCTCAAGCCCCACCCCGCTCCCCGAGGTGGACGGGCCAGGCGCGGGTCCCTCCGCGCGCAGGGCGCCCAGGGCGTCAGCGCGTGGCTCCGCAGGGCACTCAAGCGCAGCGAGAACGACGACGCGGGCGAACTCGAACTCGAGGAGAGGGGGAGGCGGTCCAGGCGGCTGAGCGGCGGGCACGCTGAGCGCGCGGCGCTGCCGTCTGACGCGGTGAGCGAGCAAAGCGTGACGGGCGCTGCAGCGGGGAAGAAGGGCGCGAAGAAGCTCTTGATGAGCCGCGAGCGGGCCCAGTTCGTGTGCGCGTTCGCCATGATCGCACTCGTCGGTGCGCCTCCGCCCTCTGCCGCGGCTGCTCTCTGACTTGCCCGACTGACACACGCAGCTCGCAGGCATGAACGACTCGGCGACTGGCGCGAACCTGGACAGCATGCAGGAACACTACCAAGTCTCGTACGACAAGATCTCGACCGTCTTCTTGTCCAACACGGCCGGCTACTTCCTCTCGTCCATCTCGTCGCCCTTCCTGCTGCACCACTTTGGCCTCCCGGCCACTCTTCTCGTCGCCGCGGCGTCCATGTCGGTGGGCTGCGTCACGCTGTCGATTGCGCCGCCTTTCCCCGTCTTTGCCCTCATGCTGCTCTTCTTGGGCTTTGGCAGCGGAGTGGTGCGTCGCGCCCCGTTTCGCTCTCGCACGCAGACCCCGTGTTTGCCCCTGCGCCGGCTGACTCCGCCCTTCCCGCAGTACGACGCCTCCATCACGACCATCGTCTCGCACGAGGAGGACGGCGTCCTCATGTCGTGGCTCTACTCTTGCTTTGGCGTGCGTCCGACTTCAGGTCTCTGTCGTCCAAGATGACTGTCTAACGGACCCTCGCGCACAGGTTGGCGCGTCCATCTCGCCCATTATGATCGGCGCGCTCGTCGACAACCACATCCCGTGGAACCGCTACTAGTTCGTCGAGCTCCTTTCACACGCTCAGAGAGAGATCGCGGGCTGACTCGCCTGCTCAGCAACATGCCACTCGGCATCTCGCTCATCCTCGCCCTCATCGGCTTTTTCGTCTTCCGGGGCTGTGCGTCTCCGCTTCATCCTGCTCTCCCTGCACCCACACACACACACGCACACCCACACTGACCTACAATGCTTTACCCAGACGAGATTCCGCCCGACGAGGCGCACGACGCGGCGCTCGCGACGGTGCAGGCGCCCGAAGCGACGACCAACACCGGGGGCGAGGTCATCCACGCCCGTGCGGTCATGTCGGCCCAGAAGCGGATGAAGCTCGCGCTGAGGATGCCGAGCGTGTATGTCGGCTTTTTGCTTATCATCTGCGCGTGCGTGCTGGTTCCTGTTCTCTCCCCTCCCTCGATGCCGCACCCAGCTCACTCTGCACGCGCGCAACAGCTTCGCCGCGACCGACACTCTCTCGGCCTGGATCGTCTCCTTCATGGTCTCGAAGCGGTCCTCTCCCGCCGCCGCGACGCGGTACGTGCTCGCCGGCGTGTGGGCCGGCATCGCCGCGGGGAGGGTCCTCCTCTCGTGGCTGCTCAACCGCCGACTTGGCGAAAAGGCCTACTCGATCTTGCTCCTCGTGTGCGCGTGTGCGTTCCTCGGCGTGTTGTACGTGCGCGACTTTGTCGTCGACGCTGGTGAGCTCTCGCTCGTGCTTTCTCACCTCGCTCGCTCGGGGGCACTTGCTCACTCGCGGAGAACCGCGCTCGCACCCACAGTTGCTGTCGTCCTCGTTGGGTTCTTCATCGGCCCTGTCACGCCAAAGGTGCTCGACGTCGTCGGCGCACGCGTCCCTCCTTCGCTCAAAGCGTCGACCATGTCACTCACCATCGGCCTCGGTGCGTCCCTCCTCTCTCCCTCCCACCGCGGCTCTTCGCTGACCTGCAAACGCCCTACACAGGTCTCATGGGCTCTGCGCTCGGCCCGCTCCTGTTTGGCATCGTCGCCGGGCGTGGCGGTCTCTCGACGCTGCCCGCCGTCTTGATCGGCATCTCGGTCGTGAGCATCGTCGGCTGGCTGTGCCTGCCCAAGAACCGCAGGCGCGAGGACTAGGCGAGACGGCACGCGAGCGGCCGTGTATGTGTATGTAGAGCTGTAGAGGGAGGGTCCGGGCTGCGCAGGTGGCGCACGGACGGGCCCGGGCAGAAGCGGTCACGAAGGCCGTCTTGCAAATGAAGGAAGGCCCACGCGCGAAGTTCGAAGTCCGGACCGCAGCGCAATTGCGCCAAGCGTGAGTGTGGCGCTGGCCCCGCATCCCCAACACGGAGCCGCGAGTGGGCGATCGGTCTCGTCGCCGTCTTCGGTCGCCGGCCGCCGGGCGAGCCAGCCTCGAGGCGAATCTTCAGCTCTCTCCCTTCCCTCTGCCCTTGCTCAGTCACCTCACCCCCTGCCGGTCTCGCTGCGCTTTGTCTGCTCCTCTCTGTGCCTTCTCTCCAACGTGCGTCCCTTTTCCCACTGCCTGCGTGTGCTCAGAGGCGAGAGCGGGTCTGCTGGGGCGGAGTCCGCGCGGTCCGCTTTGGGGCAGTGGCGTACGCGGATGAGGGCGTCCTTTGGGATGGCGCCGCTACGAGGGGTTGATGTGGATGGCACGGGCACGTCGAGCTTCCACTCGGGGCGCAAGGGGGTGTGGGAGAAGAGCGACGGAAGGAGGCGGCCTTCGTGCCCGATGGGCGAGGGGAGGGGGGGGGGGGCGCCTGCCTTGCATCTCTCCCACACAACGCGGACCCGCCTCCTATTGCACGCACACCGCTGTGCCGACGACACACGCATCAAACGCCCATGGCTACAATCCGGGAATATCCGAGTTGAGCGCTGACCTCGCTTCCTCGCCTCCTCGCAGCCTCGCTCCCTCCGCCGCCCACTCCGCCGCCCGAGATGGACTTTGACACGTACGCCCCTGCGTCGCCGCGCCAGTCTGGCTTCCTCCGCTCGATCAAGGACGCGCCGCGCCCGCCCACGCCGACGGGCATGCCCACGGCGTTCGAGTCGTCGTACGACCTCTTCCTCAACCCGGCCGTGCCCATCGCGTTCGGCATCGTCTACTTTGCCGTCGCCAAGACGCTGTCGCACTACCAGAACGGCAAGAACCGCATCCCGGGCAAGCGCTGGCAGGCGGCCGTCTTCTCGCACAACGTCTTCCTCGCCGTCTACTCGGCGTGGACGTTCCTCGGTACGGCCCCGCAGGTCCTCGGCCACTTCTGGTCCGCCTTCGCCGAGTACGGTGTCGCGGGCTTGACCCACGCGTTCTGCGACTCGAGCTTTGCCATCTGGTCGAGCGAGTCGTTCTCCAAGTTCGCCTACCTTTTCTACCTCAGCAAGTTCTACGTGCGTTCTCTCGTCCTCTGACCATGTCGGAGCTCTGAACCAGTCGCAGTCCAACTGACCTTTGAGCCCCACACGCGCCCACAGGAGATTGTCGACACGGCCATCCTCCTCCTCAAGGGCAAGAAGGTCGGCATGCTCCAGTCGTACCACCACACGGGCGCCATCTGGACCATGTACTCGGCCTACGTCACCCAGGCCATGCCCGTGAGTCACCTGAAACAGGGCCTCTTGCCCTCGAGGGAGACGCGGTCGCTGACGCCAGACCCTCCACCCCAACCTAGATCTGGCTCTTTGTCGTGTTCAACTCGTTCATCCACTCGATCATGTACACCTACTACGCCTTCTCGACCGTGTCGCTCCCCTTCCCGCGCTTCCTCAAGAAGAGCTTGACCCGCCTCCAGATCACCCAGTTCCTCGTCGGCGGCTCGCTCGCCGCGTCGTACCTCTTCATCAAGCTCCCCGAGCTCCCCTCGTGGCCGACGTCGACCGACGAGGCGCGCGCGCAGCTCACGCAGGCGGCGAGCTCGTTCGAGGCGGGCGTCAACGCGCTCAGGACCGAGGGCGCGCGCTGTCTGCCCAACCCGGGTCAGCGCGCCGCGACCATCATCAACTGCGTCTACCTCGTGCCCCTCAGTGCGTTGCTCTTCCTTTCTTTCGCAGCAGCCCTGCTCCAGGTGCTGACCTGCTCCTCGCCACCTCCCTCGCTCCTTCCTCGCCGCATCGCGCCATCCCCCTCCCACAGCCTACCTCTTCGTGTCGTTCTTCATCAAGACCTACCAGAAGTCGCAGAAGGCGGCCAAGGCCAAGGCGGCGGCGGCCAAGAAGCAGGCCTAGACGCTGGTCGCGCTCCCTCTTTCTCTCTCCTCTCCTCCCAGCAGTCGCACACTCCGGTTTCTCACCTCCTCTGTTCTATTCCACCCTGTCGTTACTTGGCCCTTTCTTCCCCACCCCATCTCTCTCTCTCTCTCTCGCCTCACTCGTCGCACTTCGCAACCCTTAGCTCCGCTTAGCCCTTCCCCTCTCCCCCCTCTTCCCCCGTCGCAGATAGATCTTACCCACCCTCCCGTCTGCATTACACCTAGGTGTCAGACTTTCCGTGTCAGAGCGTGCAGAGTGGCAGCCACGCGCGTCAAGAGCGAGGGCGGTCCGAGTTGAACCTGGCAGAGCGCTTGGCGTCAGCCTGAGGCCGCAACAGCATCTTGTCGTACAGGACTCGCAGCTTGATAACCGTTAGTGACATCGTCCCGACGGTCTCGCCGACCGCAACGATGGACGCTGCCTCGACGTCGGCGTTCCTCCTGCGCCCGCTGGCCTCGCTCTCTCTTCCCCCACGCTCGCTCTCCCTTCCTCGCTCCATGACAGCTTCAATCGGGCGATCACGCCCGCAAATCGAGCTCGAGCTGGCCGACGCGCGCGCTCGAGTCGCCCAGCTCGAGCGAGAGCTCGCCGCGACTTCATCTGCACCGCCTCCACCTCTCTCACCATCCTCTTCCCACACCGCGCCGACTGGCTCGAGCGATGGCTCAGCAGCAATACCGAGCTCATCGAATGATCTGCCGCTCAGCTTGCGCGAATACAGGCGGTACGGGCGGCAAATGATGCTCTCCCATGTCGGGCTGCCCGGTGCGCTCAGCCCTTCGCTCCCTGCTCGCTTTTGCGCCTTCGACGCTCCCTGACACGCTCGAGGAACAGGTCAACTCGCGCTCAAGCGGGCGCGCGTCCTCGTCGTCGGCGCAGGAGGGCTCGGCTGCCCCGTCCTGCTGTACCTCGCTGCCGCAGGCGTCGGTTTGTCCCCTCTCTGCTCCCCGTAACAGCTCAAGAGTCGGCGCTGACGGGACAACAACAGGCCAGATAACCATCGTGGACCACGACACCGTCGAGCTGTCGAACCTGCACCGGCAGGTGCTGCACACCGAGGCGCGGGTCGGGATGAGCAAGGCGCAGAGCGCACGCCTGGCTCTCGAGGCGTGCGTCGCGTCCCCTGCTCCACTGCACTTTCCACTTCTGACGCGCCTGCGCCTCACAGTCTCAACTCGGACATTGCCGTCCACGCACACGAGCTCGCCTTCACGCCCTCGCTCTTCCACCCTCCGCAGTCCAGCTCCCCCTCGACCCCCTCGTCCATCCTCTCTGGCGACTTTTCCCTCGTCCTCGACTGTACCGACAACCCCGCCACGCGCCAGTTCGTCAACGCCTACGCCGTCGCGCACGGGATCCCGCTCGTCAGCGGTGGGGCCGTCCGCGCCGAGGGCGTAGTTGGGGCGTACAACGTGCCTCTCTCTACCGGTGCCCCCTCTACCATCGATGCCACACCGCCCGCCCGGGGGCCTTGCTACGCCTGCCTCTTCCCGCCCTCGCCTCCCCCCTCCCCGCCTCCGTCCTTCTCCACCCCGCCCAGCTCCCATGCCGAGCAACTAGAGCGCGAGCGCGCCCTCGACGCGTACTACGAGCGCTTGAGCCTGAGCGGGACAGGAGCCTGCGCGGATGAGGGCGTGCTCGGGATCTTGTGCGGCGTTGTCGGGCTCGGGATGGCGGGTGAGGCGGTCAAGGTCCTGCTCGGCACGGGTGCGTCCTTCCGTGTCCTTCTCCAGTGGTTTGCGAAAGTGCACTGACCAGCATCGCCCACCCAGCCGGCCCCAGCCTGCACCTCTTCTCGCCCCTGTCGCCCTCGCCGTACCGCACGATCAAGCCCCGCGCGCGCAAACCCTCGTGCCCAACGTGCGGGACGCTCCCATCCTCTACCTCCTCCGCGGATCCAGCCAGCGCAACGCCAGCATCGACCGCGCCCGCCACCCGCTGGGCGGCCTTCCTCTCCTCCCCGGACGGCACCTGGCCCGGGTGGGTCGACCCGCTGTGTGCCCTCCCCGGCGTGGGCGCGCTCGACTCGCCCGAGTCCCGCTCGACGCCGGACGTGCGCGTCCCCGCTGCGGCCCTGCGGGCGCAGAGGTGGGGCGTGCTGGTCGATACGAGGCCGGCGGCCGAGTTTGGGATCGCGAGCATCGAGGGGAGCGTCAGTGCGTTGCTTCTCTTCCTTCTCTCTCATGCTCTGCCCATTTCTTTCTCCTCCCCTCCGTGGCCCTGTCTGATGTCGGCGCTGTGAAGCGCACGTGCTGACATTCCGCCGCGCTCGCGCCCCATCAACACACAGACATCCCCTTCCCCTCACTGCTCAAGAGCCCCTCCCTCGCGCTCGACGCCCTCGCCTCCGCCTCGTCCTTGCCCTCCGCCGCAACCGCAGGCGCACCCTCGCGCGAGAGCGAGCTGCCAGGCCCAACGCCGCAGCGCATCACCCTCCTGTGCCGCAGGGGCAACGACTCGCTCCTTGCCGCGCGGGCCGTGAGGCGGTACCTCTCCGAGCGCGGCGATGCGGACGTCGAGGTCGAGGTCGAGGACGTTCGTGGCGGGATCGCGGCATGGGCGTTGGAGGAGCCCGGGTTCCCTGTGTACTGAGCCGAGGGCTTTTTCAGTTCCTCGCCCTGCAACGCGATGCAACGCGATGCACCTGCTCTGATCACGGCTCTACCACATGAACCTCTGCCACCTCCCCACCTCCCTCTCGTCCCTCCCGTCCAACCCCCTCCCATCCGCCCCGAGCGGGATCTCCCACCGGAAGGGGCGCCACAGGAAAAGGTAGAGCGTGAGGGCGTGGATGGAGAGGTAGAGGGCTGCTTCGAGGAGGAGGAGGCGGGTGCGGCGGCGCGAGGCGCTGAGAGACGGGGAGGAGGAGAGGCGCGCGCGCCGCCGGCGCAGCGCCGCATGGTTCCTCTTGTGCGGCACGCTCGACCCCTCCGCGCGCGCCTCACCCACATTCGCCCCCGCGCCCGCCCCCGCGGCGACAGGCACGAGGTACGCTCTCGAGACGACGAGGGGCACGAGGAAGTACCGCGGCTCGAGGAGCGGCGTTGGGACGAGGACGGCGGTGCTTGCTCCGCAGAGGAGCACGAGCGTCGAGAGGCGCATGGTGCGCGCTTGGGCTGCCGGCGGAGGTCCCTCTCGCGTCAGCTGACGCGTGGTTCGCGTGTGTGAGGGGGGCGCACCGAGTGAGAGGAAGAGGAGCGACGCAGAGGCGAGGTACGCCGGTGAGAGGGCGTACCGCGCCCAGGGGGTGACGTTGAGGAGGCGCCGCCAGAGGTAGAAGGCGTAGTGCCTGTTGTCGGAGAGGAGGAACGGGTGGGCGATGCTGTATTGGGTTTGGTGGCGTTCGAGCGAGCGGGAGGTGGAGGCGGAAGCGAGAGGGAGGGGCGGGACGAGGCGTCAGGTGAGAGTTGCAGGCAGGTCGTACAGGTCAGTAGTGAGGGAGAGCGAAGTCTGCAATAGAGGGAACAGGCGAGCGCACGTGTGGTGCTTGATGGTCCAGCACATGCCCAGCAGCACCGCACCCGAGCACAGGAACCTCCTGCGCGCGTCAACCAGGTCAGCCTCTTTGCTCCCACGCGCCTCGACCATCTCTCCTCAGCAGCTCACGTCGCACTCCCACCCAGCGCGCGCGCCGCACCGCTGACGCCGAGGACATGCGGCGCGAAGAAGGCCGCGGTGGAGGCGACGAGGTAGTACACCTGCGGGACATGCACGGTCGGGGCGTGGTTCGACTTGTCGCCTGCGTGAGCGTGAGCGTGACCGCGAGCGTGCCGGGAGCGGTCGGTCAGCGACTGCGCGCCGAGCGGGACGCAGCGAGACAGAGGAGGGAGGAGATCGGAAACGTGGACGGACCGAGCACGATACCGCCGTTCCACTGCACGAACGCCCCTGCGGCGGCAAAGACGGGAGCATACGCCGCGATGACGGGCACGAGCGCGCGCGGGTGGGAGAGCGCCGCGCGCGCGAGGGAGAGAGGCGTGCGGAGGAGGTCGGCTGGTTGGGCGGTGAGGGGTCGCTCGGTGGTCAGTCTTCCTCCGTATCCTTGTCTTCGAGGCGGAACGCGAGGGTGAACGCACAGGGTTGAGCGTCGACCAGCAGCGGGTCGCGCACCCGGTCTGCTGCGCCCGCGCGCGAGACCTCCCGCAGGGCAGCCTGCGCGGCGACGAACAGGACCCAGACGATGTTGGTCTGGCGGAATAGGAGACTCGCTGCGCCGAGCTGCATGGTGCGCACGTGTCACGGCAGGGTCAGTTTCGCCCGCGGGCTCGCTCGCTTCGGGGGAGAGTCCCACGCGCAGGAAAGCGGAGAGAAACGCACGAGAGCCGAAGCGACCCATCGCCGCTCGAGTGCGCAGGTCCAGCACAAGAGGACCGAGACGACGGCGGGAAGGTCGGTGTAGTAGAGCCAGGCCCACCAGCCGAGGAGGGGAAAGAGGGCGACGACGAGGGGTTCCCAGGCTCGGGTGGGGTTGTCTGCCGCTTCCGCACCGTTGGCGGCGACGGGTGCTTGCTCCCTCGACGTCGGAGGAGCCGCAGTCGTGACGAGGCGAACGAGCCTCGCGTACAGGGGTGGGAGCGCACACGCGAGCGCGAGGTTGGTGCGCCTGAGGTTGGCGACGCTGCACGGGTTTGCAGCGCCCGGGCCGAGGACACGGGGGAGCAGCGGTGCGAGCGCTCGCTGCAGCTGGGCGAAGAATGCGGGGAGGAGGTACCTGCGTGTGTGAGAGGGTCAGGGGACGCAGCTTGACGAGGACGAGGGAGGGGGAGCGCACAGTCCGGGCGGGGTCGTCAATGCCGGGTCCCAGTAGCGCCAGTCGCCTCTGCAGTAGGCCTGAGCCTGCGGAACGTGAAAGATCTCGTCCTGCGTGGGCAAGACCAGAGGTGAGCGCGCGGGAAGGCCAAAGAGGAGGAGTCGAGCGCACCATGTAGGGTTCCGGGACAATGCG
The DNA here is from genome assembly GCA_006352295.1 of Rhodotorula diobovata. Lineage (NCBI taxonomy): Eukaryota > Fungi > Basidiomycota > Microbotryomycetes > Sporidiobolales > Sporidiobolaceae > Rhodotorula > Rhodotorula diobovata. The sequence continues at coordinate 64,767 of SOZI01000088.1, read as the reverse complement.
GTTGACGGCATGGGAGACAGAGACTGCAGCAGCGACGCAGGCAGCGTAGGCTGCGAGGTGCGCCCGGGGAGGAGCCTGAGGAAGCATAGCCCCGAGAGAGAGAGAGAGATGAGCGACGGCGCCGTCTGCCGAGATATGCGCCCGTGAAGAGGCTCGATGAGGACCCTGGAGGACCCTCGCCCAGTCAGATGCACGCCTGGCAAGGTGTGCGAACGGAGCGACAGCCTTGAAGCCGGGTGCGGCGCCGGCGTCGCGAGTGACGCTCTGACCCAGGCCAACTACCTCGGGTGCCGTGACTGGACCCAGACATGCTCATCGGAGGCACCCAACGGTAAGCCCTGACCCCCATCACCGCGCATGTTTGCCCCGAAGCGGCGAGGCGGTCCTCCTCCTCCTCCTCTCCCCACATCCCGCCTGAGCCCCGATGCGGATGGACTGTACAAGGACAAGGACTGGCGCCCTCGATCCTTGCGTCTCCGAATCAAGCACACATGCACGCGGCCCTCGACCCTCGCCGCCCTCTTCCTCGCCGTCTTTGCCCTCGCCGCCTGGGCCCTCGGACTCGTCTCGTCCTCTTCCACCCGTCAAAGGCTAGGCGGCGGGCCAAGAGTCATTGCACGCACATGGAGTCACCCACTCGACCCCGTCAACATAGCCCCCGCCCTCGCCGGCCCCCTCATCGACGACCGCACAGGCCTACTCCTCCCCTCCTCGTCGCACCCACTCCAAGCCGTCGTCATCCTCTGCCCGATGCGCAACGCCATCGAGCACATCTGGCACTTTTTCCACCTCGTCGACTCGCTCTCGTACCCGCGCCACCTCGTCCACCTCGCCGTCCTCGTGTCCGACTCGCACGACGGCACCTATGCCCGCGCCCTCGAACTCGCAGACGAGAGGCAGTACGGCCCCAAGTTTGCCGGGAACCGCTACGCGCGCATCAGCGTCTTTGAGAAGGACTTTGCCCCGGCGGACGACGACGAGCACGCTGACGGGGGCTCCTACGCGGGTCACAACGTCGGCGCCGAGCGCCACGCGTACGACGCCCAGGTCGCGAGGCGCGTCCGCCTCGCCAAGAGCCGCTCGTGGCTCGTCAGTGCCGCCCTCGCGCCCGAGGTCGACTGGGCCCTGTGGCTCGACGTCGACGTCGTCGACCTCGAGCCCGGGCTCGTGCAGCGCTTGGTGCGCTTTGCCGAGGGGGAGGACGAGGACGCGCGAGAGGGGGCAGACGTCGTCGTGCCCAACTGCGTCTGGAAGACGTACAACGAGATGGGGTCCGTCTCTCTCTCTCTCTCTCTTCGCGGGTGTGGGTGTGGGGGCGCCCGGACTGACCCGCGTACCGATGACAGCGCCTACGACCGCAACAACTGGATCGAGACGCCCGAGTCGCTCGCTTTGCAGGAGACGCTCTCGCCCTTGGACGTCCTCATCGAGGGTGCGCTCGCCAACCCTCACTCTCCTTCTCCTCCCTCCCGCACTCGCACTGACTCCCTCCGGTACGCAGGCTACCCCTCGCACCCAACCCACCGCCTCAACCTCGCCTCCCTCGTCCCGACCTCTCCCACCTCCGACCTCTCCCCGCACTCCCGCTTCCACATCTCGCCCCACCTCCCGCTCTCCTCCCTCGCGTCCTTCCCCCCGCCCGGCCTGACCCTCCCCGGCCCGCTCGGCGCCCTCGCGCCCTCTGGGCCCGTCCCGCGCGTCCTCGACCTCGACGGCACAGGCGGGTGCGCCGCGCTCGTCCGCGCAGAGGTGCACCGCGAGGGGGCCGTCTTCCCTGCTTGGCCGCCCGTGCGGAACCAGGTCGAGACGGAGGGGTTCGCGAGGGTGGTGCAGGGGTTGAGGGGCCGGGGAGGGGCGCGGGCTGGGGGCGATGGAGGGGGAGGGGAGGCGGAGGCGGGGGGAGCAGAGAGGGAGGGAAAGGGCAGAGGGCGACGAGGCAGGGGACGGCTGCTCGGCCTCCCGGGTTACTACGTCTACCACGGTGCGTCGCCACTTGCTCATACTCCGTGCGCACTCGCCCTGCCGTGTGCAGAGGGCGCGCGCCTGCTGGCCTGCACGAGACTCGAGACTCACACCTCTCCTCCTCCTTCCCTCGCTCGCTCGCGCACGCAGGGCTGTACGGCTGAGCTCCACACTGCGCAACGCACAGATCGTCTCCGCAGTGCGTGCGCCCGGACAGCACGGATCCGTCTGGGCGCACCGGGCCGCATAAGAGCGCTCGAGGTCCGTGGGCAGACTCGTTCCGCTCGCGCTCGCGCTCGGCCGGCCCTTCTACCCGCTTCCGTTTCCCACTGGGGGAGGGAGCTCGCTCTCTACCCTGTGAGTCTAGGCAGTGAGTGGCTCCTGCAGCGCACGGAGGCGCACGCGCGCGCGCACGGGTCGGTCTGGCGCGGCGCGGCGGCGCACGCCAGGGGAGCGCAGGCGCCGGGCGCGCGGAGACCTCGATCGGATGGACATTCGGGCAGGGGTCTGGCCCGAGGGGGGAGGGGCGAGAGGGAGACACGGCTGCTGGCGGGAGCGGGGGTCGCGAGCGGGAGAGCTGCCGCCCGAGAGAGAGGGTTTCTCGACGGTGAGCCGAAGCGCGGGGAGGGAGACGGTGTCGGGAGCGAGCGATGCTTCGACGAGGCGAGAGAGCCAGAGCGTGGCGCTGCGTGGTCTCGAGGCGGACGTCCTTCGCGGGCGCAGACGGGCTGAGAGGGCGAGGTCCGGGAGCGAGAGGACGCAGGCCGCGGCACCCAGTCTTGGGGCGCTTGGCAGCTCGTGTTGAGTGACGACTGCGCTGTGCGAGTCCCCACAGGGTGGTTGCGCGCACGAGCGGGCGGTCCCGAGGGGCGGAGGGAAAGGCCGCGGGCTAGCTGGCGGGGGGGTGGTCTGGAGGAAGCGGTGGGGAGGAAGGAGGAGAGGGGGGTACAGGGCGGTGCGGGGTGCGGTCAGGGGATGTCGGTGATGAATACGGCTGCAAGAGACGAGAGCGGGAGCAGGCCAAGTGCGCACAGAGTCGGCGAGAGCAAGTTGCCGGGAGTTCTAGTTGGGTGAGGCAGGAGCAGGAGGGGGGTCACAACAGCGACGACGCGTCCCGAGGGGTAGCGACCTGGGCAGCTAGGTGCAACACGGGAGTCAAGGTGGACAGAAGGAGCCTAGCAGGCTACAGGGGGGGACAGGAGGGAGAGCGAGTTTGTCCGCCTCGAGGGGCGGCGAGGGCGGGTGCCGCGTTGGCCGGGTGGACGGCGCGCACTCTTTCCTTCTCCCCCATCCTCTCACAAAGGCCCATCCCCCCGCTTAGCCAGCCATGTACTCTGCTACCCGCACCGCAGCCGTGAGCTCCTCTTCCCCCCACCTCGCCTTGATCCCCTCCGCTGACGCCCTCTCCCTGACCCCCTCCCTGCCCACGTCGTGCCCCCTCCCCCCCCTCCCACCGCCTCGGCTTTGTCCTCGCTGCGCTCCCCCGACCTGCCAATGCACAGCGCCGCGTCGCCAACGTCGCCGGTCGTCGCAACGTCTCGGTCAGTCCTCCTTTCCACCTCTCCTCGTTCCCCCCTCAGCGGACGCGAGCCCTTCCCCCCCGGCGCCGGATCCGGGTTGCCGCCCCTCCCTCCCCCAGCCTATCGATCAACCCGCGCTCTGCCCAGCCCTCTGGCGCCTGTCGAGCCCCCCGTCTCATGCCACCTGCCCCCGACTCGCACCCGAGCGCCCATCAGGCGCGCGACGTCGAGCGAGCCCGCCGTCGGAGCACGCCGCGAGCCCCCGACCCCTCCGAGGCGGTCGCTCGCTCTCGCCTCTCGAGCGATCGGGCAGCAATGCGTGTCGTCGATTCAGTGGCAGCATCAGGCCCACGCCGTCGGACCCATCGGCGCGCGATCTCCTCAGGCGGGCGTCGTTGATGCCGCTCGGCGAGCGGTCGCGCCCGGCACCTCGAGAGGTCGACCGAGTCCTCGTGGCTTTGGCGGTGCTTTACTCGAGCACGCACAGCGCGCGAGAGACTCGCACATGCGCGCCGGCCCGCGCAAGCACTGCAAAACCCCCGTCTCCCCAACGACCCCCAACTGACCCCGTCTCCCCACCGCCCCCACTCCATAGACCGTCAAGGAGGTCCTCCAGGAGATCGTCCCCGAGCGCCGTGCGCTCCTCGCCGAGCTCAAGAAGGAGCACGGCTCCAAGGGCCTTGGCCAGGTCACGGTTGACCAGGTGCGTCGCGCGCTCGCGACTCGCTCTCTCCCTGTCGGGCGCTGCGGCATCGCCCTGGCGCACGACGGTGCTCATGTCCGGAACTGACACGTCCTTGCTCCTACGCTCGCAGGTCATCGGCGGTGGCCGTGGCATCAAGTGAGCCTCGCCTCCCCTCTCGGCATCGCTCGCCGGCGTCGCCCCCACTCTTCACACCGAGCCCACGCTCACCTCGCCCTTCGCACCCCCCGCGCGCGCGCAGGTACATGCTCTGGGACCCGTCGGTCCTCGACTCGGAGGAGGGCATCCGTTTCTGGGGCCGCTCGATCCCCGAGTGCCAGGAGGTGCTCCCGACCGCCCCGGGCGGCACCGAGATGCTCCCCGAGGCCATGTTCTGGTACCTCCTCACGGGCCGTGTCCCCTCCGAGGCCGAGAGCAAGCAGTTCCAGGAGGAGCTCGTCGAGCGCTCCGAGCTCCCGACCTACGTCGAGAAGGTCCTCGACTCGCTCCGTGCGTCTCTCTCTCTCTCTCTCTCCACCCTCTTTCCCGACAGAGTTGCCCCCGCTGACCCGTGTCCCCCTCCCCCGCCCCCGCGCGCGCAGCCCAGACGCTCCACCCGATGACCCAGTTCGTCATCGGTGTCGCCGCCCTCAACCACGACTCCAAGTTCGCGGCCCAGTACACCCAGGGCATGAAGAAGGCCGACTACTGGATCCCGGCCCTCGAGGACTCGCTCGACTGCGTCGCCAAGTCGTTCACCATCGCTGCGCGCATCGTGCGTTGGCGTCTCTTTCTCGGGTTCTCGGCGATGGGGGTGCACCTTTGAGCTGACCCCGCCTCCCCCTCTCCCGCAGTACAACAACAAGTACCGCAACGGCCAGCAGGGCGTCCCGGCGATTGACAAGTCAAAGGACCTGTCGTTCAACTTTGCCAACCAGATTGGCTTTGGCGAGTCGGAGGGCTTTGTCGAGCTCATCCGGCTGTACAACGCGCTGCACACGGACCACGAGGGCGGCAACGTCTCGGCCCACACGGCGCACCTCGTCGGCTCGGCGCTCTCGGACCCGTTCCTGTCGTACTCGGCGGCCCTCGGCGGCCTCGCCGGCCCGCTCCACGGCCTCGCCAACCAGGAGGTCCTGCGCTTCATCATCGGCATGCAGAAGGAGCTCGGCGACCACGCCTCGGAGGACAAGATCGTCGAATTCATCTGGAAGACGCTCAACTCGGGCCAGGTCATCCCCGGGTACGGCCACGCCGTCCTGCGCAAGCCCGACCCGCGCTTCATGGCGCTGCAGCAGTTTGGTGTCCGCCGCAAGGAGGTCGCCGAGGACCCCATCTTCAAGTACGTCGACCAGCTGTACAAGGTCGCCCCGGGCGTCCTCACCGAGCACGGCAAGACCAAGAACCCGTTCCCCAACGTCGACGCCGCGTCGGGCTCGCTCCTGTACCACTACGGCCTCAAGCACTTTGAGTCAGTCGCGTCTCTGTGTCCCTCTTCCTGTTCCGCGCCTCGACTCGCGTGACTCGCGCGCGGACGACCGACCGACCGACCGGAAGCTGACGCACCGCCCCCATTCCCCCCTTTCACAGGTTCTACACCGTCACCTTCGGCACCTCGCGCTCCATGGGCGCTTTGGCCCAGTATGTGCACGACCGAATTCTTGGTCTCCCGATTGAGCGCCCCAAGTCTCTCTCCGTGCGTCGTCCTCCCTCCGCGTCGTCGTCTCGGACTCGACTGACCCCTCTCTCCCGTCGGTTCGGCGCCTCAGATGGAGGCCCTCAAGAAGCTCGTTGCCTGATTTGGTCGGCCTCAGTCTCGTCGGCAAGGTCGTCGACCGCCCCCTCTTGCTTAGCCCCCTCGGAATCAAAATCTCGTCGTCGCCGTCGCTTTCTCGTACGGAGCTGAGAGATGTCAAGCGGGACAGGCATTGATCTCTGTTCGCCCTGCGAGAGGGGAGACAGCTATGACAGCACGCTCTCCCACGGCAAACGTCGACGACCTTGACCTCAGAGCCGGCGGTCCGGGTGGCGTCGCCGTAGCTCCTCCGAGTCGTCCCCGCAGCTCCCTCCCTCGCTCCTCACACGCTGCTCCCAGAGATGGCCTTCCCTCCGCCTCGCCTGCTCGAGCTCGCCGAACAAGTCGTCACGCGTCTCCGCGCACGCAAGGTGCGCCCCTCCGCCCCGGTCGCTCTCCTCGAGCCCCGGCCCCGGGCCCTGGAAGTGGGGCCCGCAACTTCCGAGGAGCTCACTCTCCGCACCGCAGGAGACGCTCTCGCTCGTCGAGACCGCTGCAGGAGGACTCGTCTCGAGCGCGATCCTGTCGGTCCCGGGGACGTCGGGCGTGTTTGCCGGCAGCGTCGTCGCGTACCAGCTTGGCGCGAGGGAGAGGTGGCTCGGGTGGACCGACGACGACACGGCGTCTTACGAGTGCGTGCTCTCCCTCACTCGTTGCGATCAGACCCTCGCAGCGCTCACTCCTCGCCCCACACCCGCGCGCAGCGGCCCGACCGAGGCCATCTGCCTCAAGCTCGCCTCGTCGTGCCGGTCGCAGCTCTCGTCGACGTACTGCGTCGCCGAGTCCGGCTGCGCGGGCCCGGGCCGGCCAGACAAGTACCGCGCCGAGGTCGACGGGCCGGGGTACTGCGCGCTTGGGCTCGTGGGCGAGGGGGGGACGAGCAAGGGGAGGACGGTGCGGGTGCCGCAGCGTCGCGGGGGAGAGGAGGGCGCGGGCGCGGGGGCGAGGGCGGAGAACATGGTCAAGTTTGGTGAGGCCATGCTTGAGCTGTTGCTCGAGGAGTTGGAGCATAGGGACCTCGACGGGAGGTGAGCGGCCGCGGTGAAGGCCCGTCGAAGGAGGACCGCTGGACCTGTTGAAGGTGCGTCGAGACGTGTCACTACTCCTGGCGCGCTGATCGCTACCGAGTGCGCACTGACGCAGTTCTCGACACGTCGCAGTTGGGCTCACAAACTCCCCACAAATTCTCGTCGTCGCCTCACACGCGCCTCGAGCGATAAAAGCGAGAGGGCCAGAGCACTCCTCCGCGCGAGGACTGGCGTTCTAGCTTGGTATCGCTCAATTCTCTTGCTGCTCAGCTCCTTCGCAACTCTCATTCGACGTTGCGCCCGGCGGTGGACGGGTCGGACGTCGAGGGGCAGCTCGAGGGCGAAAACAGGGGAAGGCAGCGCACGGCTCAAGGCAGGGCTTGGCCAGGCTCTCACTTCGTGGACGCCCGGTTGACAAGCTTGCACCAAGGCCGAGCCTCTCTCAGGCGAGGTCGCCCTGCCCGACAAGAGGCAACAAGGGCGAGTGCTCGTTCCTTTCGCTTTGCGAACGCCGTGCGCTCCCTCTTACCCGTCTCGAGCGGTTCTACTGCTTGCGTGCTCGATGCTGCATCGCCAGAGACCTCGAGAGGCCGAACAGACCTCAGCGCCGTCGCTGATTATATAGCGCTGACTCCCCTCCCCTCACGGGCGAATGAGAGGGTCTGAGCGCCGACGAGCAACCCTCGAGCCGGCGGCAGCACGATCTCGCCGCGCGCAGGGGCTCCGATGGCGCCACTGGGTGGACAGGGAAGTAAGCAGGGCAGCAAGAAGAGCGAGGCGAACGGCAAGGAGAGGTACGGCGAGATGGACAAGGCACGGAACCTTGAGTCGAACGCTGGTGGGAGAGCGTCCTGCCCTTCTCCCTCCGCCTTTCGCACTCGTCTTCCTCCTCGTCCCTCCAGGCAAGTCGAAGACCTGGACCGCATTGTCCAAGCCGCCCTCTACCGCGCCAGCCATGGCAGCGCCCGCGCCGCGGCCACCCCGAGGCCCCAGTCCGCAGCCTACCCAACGCCCACTCCTGCCATGCCAGCCGCACGCTCTTTCACCTCGCTGACGGGTATGGACATGACAGGGTCCGGGTCCGCGATGGTGGCGTGCAGGACACCGAGGGCGCCGCTCGAGGATGGCGAGGCGGAGGCGGGATCGCACGCGCGCAGGTCGCCGCAGTCTTCCGCGCCTCTCCGTCCCCTCGACTCGAACACGAACGTCGAGTGAGGTGACCTCCGCGGCACCTTCGAGGCGCTGGTGGAGCGACAGAGGGCGCTCGAGGCGCGGGTGAAGGCGCTTGAAGGGCAGCTCGAGGCGCGGGAGGGCGGGCGCGGGGACTGAGGTCACCTTGACGCTGAACGGAGGTGCCCTGCTGTCGCTTGTAGCTGTGACTGGGACTCGATGCGACCCACAAAGCCGGCCCTGCGCTTGCACGCTCAAGTCTGCCTCGCTCGTCGAGAAGACACGCGACGACCGCACGAACGCGCGCGATCAGTCCAACGAGGCCGCCGCCTCCTCTCGCACACTTCCGTCCTTCTTATCAGGTCTGTATCCGTCTGCCAAGGCGCTGCTAAGCCCTCACGAGCTGATTGGCGAGGCTCGATCCCCGCCTTGGGATCTGGACCACAACGAGGGGTGCGAGCGCCCCTCTCTCCCTTGTCACGGCGTCCGTACCGCTCTCCTCTCCTCTCCTTCCATCTTCTCCTTGCGCTCTCGAAGCTCGTGCCGCCCATGCAGCGCCACTCACAGGTCGTCCTCGATCGCGACGCGGCACCCTCGCACCCTGGCGCCGTGCCCTCCAAGCAGTCGCAGGCCCCTCCGCCTCCCCCGCCGCTCTCGCTCTCGTGGGACGCACCCGGCGCGGGGACGGCCCTCACACGAACACGCGAGGGTCCGGTCGAGGACCAGGGGGGCAAATCGGTGCAGTCATCGGTGGACAGCGGTGCAGAGTCGAGCGGTGCAGAGGCGGGTGACGACGGCGAGCTGGAGGGAACGTCCACGTTCCTGCCATCTTCCACTTTCGGTCTTTGCTGACCATCCTGCAGACCACGTCGCAGGGCGCCATGCTGAGCAGCGCGCCTCGGTCAAGCGTACGCGCTCGCTATCAGGCAGCAGGGGAGAGACGGGCTCGGAAAGTGCGCTCACGAAGCCTCCCTCGACTGCCCAGGCCCTGACCGCCCTCAATAGAGTCGCAGAGCCCACAGACATCGACGCACAAGCGCGCGCGGGGCAACCCAGCCCACAGCTCTCTCCTGACGCGCGACAACCCACTCGCCGACCCCACCTTCGCCCACGCGTGGTCCCCCGCCGAGGACATCGCGCTCGTCAAGACGGTCGAGGTCCTGTCGTACGGGGCTGTCCGGCAGGGGGCCATCGACTGGGCCCGCGTGCTCGAGAGGCTGCAGGGAAAGAAGAGGACGAGGCGCCAGGTCGAGGGCAGGTGGAACGCGCTCGTGCAGCAGGGTGAGTGCTGATGTCACGCAATGGTCCTCTGAGCGGTACTGACGCGGAGGGACTCGTGCGCAGTGAGCGAGGCATTGTCGTACCTCGACGACGACGTGCCGGTCGACGAAGAGCCCGAGTTGGAGGCTCAGACTCGTGCGTCCTCACTCTCGACTCGCGCCCCTCCTGCCATTCTGACCCCCCTGCACCATCGATGCAAGCAGCCACCTCTGCGATCCCCTGGACCTCGGCCGAAGAAGCCCGCCTCGCCGCCGCCGTGCGCGACTACACGCTCTCCCGCGCTGCGCGCTCCGGGTCCAGCTCGGACCCTCACCTCACCGCGCACCTGCACTCGCCCTCGTCGCGCGACGCGTGGGTCGCCATCAAGGCGCGCTTCGACGCGTCGCCTGACGAGGCGCCGCGCGCTCGTTCGGCGGCGAGCCTCGCCGAGCGGTGGCTCCACCTCGAGTACACGACGGGCGTGCACACGACGTACCGCGCCTTGGCCGAGGCCGCGATCGACCACGAGCGCGCCGAGTGGAGCCGCGACGAGGTCGGGCGCCTCGTCGGGACGGTGCTCGCGCTGGGAGGGAGCGCGGGGCGCAACGCGGCGGGGTGGGAGGGCGAGGTCGAGGCGACGAGCAAGTGGGTGCAGGTGTGGCGTGCGGCGGGGAGGGGGAAGACGCTCGTTGATGTGTGCTTGACGTGGAGCGAGTACAGGGACGTGTCGAGGCGCGCGGCGTCAGTGTCGCCTGGTCCGGCTCGGCTCCCTCCTTCACGGCCGCGCTTCGCCGCTGACCCTCGGAACCCGCCCTACAGGCGCCAGCACGGCCTCGCGCGCAGCCCGCTCACCCACCCCAAACCTCGCCCGCACCGAACTCGTCGAGCGCGCCCCGTCCGTCTCGCCCGTGCGCGACCCGAGCCCAGCGCCCGTCCCGCGCCCGCTCCTCTTTGCGCCCCCTGCGCCCTCGCCCTCCTCTGCGCCCCCCACCATCACCTCTCACGGGCGCACCCAGCCGCGCAAACCGCAGCACGGCGCGTCCGGGACGATCTACACGCCCGAGGAGGACGACACGATCCGGGCGGACCGGCGGGCGGGGGTCCGGCAGGCGGACACGGCGCGCAAGCTTGGGAGGACAAAGGCTAGTGTCAAGTGGCGGGTCGGGCACTTGAAGGGGCTTGGGAAGCTCGAGTAGCGCGGGAGGAGAGGAAGAAAGGGAGGAGGCCCGGGGCGTGGCTGGTCACGCTCGAGAGGAGGAACGGGGCGGCACTGGCTGCCCAGAGGGCCAGTGTCACTCATGAGGGTATGTATTAACTCGTCGTGCGTACGTATCCACTGGCCGGTGCACGCGAGAGGGGAAACCGAGCTCGTCGTCATCCCTCGCGGGAGAGAATGACGGCTGTGCGGGCGGGTGCGCAAGGCCAAGCGGAAGATGGTAGGGAAACGCAGCGTGACTGATGCGAAGAAGCGCCCAAGCGACGATCCAGCAGAGGACTGAGCGGTGAATGGCCGGTCCAAAGAGGGAGGACCTCCGGCCACCCCGACCTCCGCCTCCTGCGTCGTGCACCGCATCCTCGCCACAACCATGTCGACCCAGGACGACTCGCAGGGCGCCGTTGCGTTCAACCCGCTGGACCACAGTCACCGTCGGTGGAACCCGCTCAAGCGCGAGTGGATCCTGTGCAGCCGTACGCTCGTCTCTCTTTCCTCGGGACCGGGACAGGGTGGGGGGGAGCCATCTGGGGGCTAGGGGGCATGGGGCACTAAGGGAGTCGCCGTGGGCTCACGCACAGGCTCACTCGAGAGCCTGCATGGCCGCGCACGCTCTCTGCGGCGGCTGAAGAGCGCCGAGGGGGGTCGCTCGGGGCGGCAGGTTCGGCGATGAGGCAACGGACCCCGTCGGTCTCTCTTGGGGGCCAGGGCTTGCTGCGCTGGTCGAGCACCGTCAGGGCTGTGCAACTGCCTGCCTGCACCCTCGCTTCCTCCCTCGCCCGGCCCCGATGCGTGACGCTCGCTCCTCTCCTTTCCCGCGCGGGAGCGGGCCGCCCGGCGCTCTCCTCCCCCTAGACCGCACTACGTTCCCCGGCCTGCACACAAGCACCGCGCGCTCACCACTCGCCTTCGAATACACCCCCGCAGCGCACCGCACCAAGCGCCCCTGGCAAGGCGCCGTCGAGCCTCCCCAGCTCGCGTCCCTCCCCTCGTACGACGACAAGTGCTACCTCTGCCCGGGCAACGCCCGCGCAGGCGGCGCCCGCACCGAAAAGTACGCGGGCACGTTCGTATTTGAGAACGACTTTGCCGCCCTCTTGCCGGACAAGGTCGCCTCGCCCGAGCCCGCCCACCCCGACGAGGCCGTCGCGAGCCTGTTCAGGACCGAGCCCGCGCGCGGCAAATGCTTCGTCATCTGCTTCTCGCCGAGGCACGACCTCACCATCGCCGAGATGCAGTTCGCAGACGTCGAGCGCGTCGTCGAGACTTGGTGCGTCCATCCGGCTGAGGCTTGCTCCCCGTTGCCTGTCCTTGGGGGCCTGGGCTGACAACGAGGTGTCACCGCGTGCTCGGCACTCACGCAGGACCAAGCTGTACAAGGACGTCTCGCTCGAGAACCCGTGGATCAAGTACATCCAGGTGTGCGTTCCCCTCTCTCCTATACCTCGTTTCGCCGCCGCGTGACTCTCTTCCCCTCGGGGCTCGATTGACGCGAGGGCGAGGGAGTAAGCACGCTGTGGGCGAATCAGAGAGATCAGTGCTGACGGCGCTTACCGTGCAGCTTTGAGAACAAAGGCTCGATGATGGGGTGCTCGAACCCGCACCCTCACGGCCAGGTGCGTCATTCGGCATCGCGTCGCGCCGCTCTGTGGCGTGCAGCGCGTCGATGAGTCACTGTCGGCCGGCTGACGCTCGAGGTACTGCACTCGCAGGCCTGGTCGCTGTCGTACGTCCCGAGCACGCCCCAGACGATGCTCGAGGCGCAGCGCGACTATGCGCACGAGCACAAGCCTGTCGAGGGCGTGCCGACCCTGTGCGTGCACGTTCCCTCGCTTTCATTGCTCTCTCGGGAATTTCGTTCTGCCGAGAAGCTTCGCAGAGCGGAACGACGGTGACAGGCTGACACCGCTCCTTACGCCTGCGCAGCACCAACGGCCTCCCCTCCCTCCTCCTCACCTACGCCTCCCAAGAGCTCTCGCTGCACTCTTCCTCGCCCGAGACCTCGCGCGTGGTCCACCTCGGCGCGCACTTTGTCGCGCTCGTGCCGTTCTGGGCCGCGTGGCCGTTCGAGGTCCTCGTTGTCCCTTTCAAGCGCCACGTTCCGAGCTTGGCGTACCTCGAGCCGGAGGAGAGGAAGGACCTCGCGGAGACGCTCGTGCGCGTCGGGAGGCGGTACGACAACCTGTGCGTTTTCGGTGCTTTCCCTTGCCCCTCCTCTCGAGTGCGCACAGGGCAGGGTGCTTACCCTCATGATTGCCCTCGCTCAGGTTCGAGTGCTCGTTCGCCTACTCGATGGGCGTCTACCAAGCCCCGACCTTCTCGTCCTCGCAGTCCTCGTCCCTCTCCTCCCAGTCCCCCACCGCCGCCGCAGCCGACGCCGCCCCCTACGCGCAGCTCCATCTGGGCTTCTACCCGCCCCTGCTCCGCTCGGCAACCGTCAAGAAGTACCTCGTCGGGTTTGAGCTCTTTGCCGAGACGCAGAGGGACATCACGCCGGAGCAGGCGGCGCAGAGGCTCCGGGCTTGCAGCGCCGAGACGCACTACAAGGAGGCGCTCGCTGGCGGGGAGGGGACCAAGAGGGTCGTCGAGGAGGGCAAGTAGGGAGGCGCCGATGCAGGGACGAGGTATAGAGCGCGCGACAGCAAAACGAAACGAGCAGTGAGTCCGTCGAGTGAGGGTCGGGGCTCAGAGGAGCGTGGCGCCGCGCTCGCACGGCTTGCGAAGGTCGCTGGGCGCGCCATCTCTCGCTCTCGCAGACCAGCAAAGTCGTACTCGCTCGTGAGCACTCGGAGGAGACAGCCTCTCTGCTCTCTGGCCGCGGGCCTGAGCGCGAACAGGGGGCGGATCGGGGGACGGACGAGAGGGGCGCGTGCTTCGTCCGTGGCTGGGCCCGGCGCGCTCGCCGGCCTGCTGGAGCGCGAGGGGGTCGAGGTGACGACAGTCGAGTGATCAGGCGGGGAGAGGCTCACGAGTGGGACGACGGCTCGAGGGGAGGGGCGTCGCACGGGTGCGGGAGGGTTCGCACGCGGGAGCGATGGCGCTTTCTCGCTTGTGGCGCCTCTGCCAAAGAGCACTCTGGATCTGGGTACTCTATTGGGCGGCCATTGCTCCCCCCCTGCGAGTTGAACGTGATGGCAGAGCGCTGCGTGCCGGTTTGCGAAGGCCAACGGTCCCCAGACGCGTGCGGCGGCGGGCTTCCCACAAAGTCTTGCTTGCGGCAGGGACGCCTGTCACTGCACCAAAACTCGGCTGATCGTCATGAGCGCTGCCACCCCTGGCGCCTGCTGTCGGGAAAGAAGGGCTGCCGCCGGTCGACGCCCATCGAGTGCTCCGAGTGCGTGCTGGGAGGGAGGTCCTGGCGGTTGCCCGGCTCGGCAATGCGCGCAGCGTGCGGCGCACCGAAGGTGTGCCGCTGCAGGCGAAAGGCACCCGATGGGCAATGAGCTCTTTGTCTCCTCTCGGAGCAGACGGAGGCATGCGAACGAAAGGGGGACCCACGGCCGGGCGGTTGAACGTGTCAAAGGCAGACGTCTGCGGGACGTTCTCGTGCAGTGTCACAACGCAGAGCTCGTGTACCTACTCGCACTGGACCGGTCAGTCCTGAGCCGTTGGACCTGGCGCGTAGGGGGGAAGCTCCACATACGATGGTCGACAGGCCAGGGAGCACGTTGTCTGCCATGCGCGTCTTGCACGCGTCGAACAGCCGACCACGAGCGAGAGCAACGGCTGCGTGTCTTTTAGCCGCATCAAGCAGCAAGAACGAGGCGGCCTCTGCGTCCGACAGGAGTGTTCCGCGCGCGTGGTCGAGGTACTCGAGGTGGGCGACCTGCGACTCGCCCAGACGAGGGACCCAGTGGTAGAGGTTGAAGAGGTCGCCGACTGAACGCGAGAAGATGCGGAAGGACTCGTGCGGTGTCTGGAGGGTGGTGAAGACGGTCGAGAAAAGCGAGTCGGCCGAGGGCTGCGGGAGGTGGCAGATCAGCCTGGCCGATGCGCCACGGTCCGAGGCCAGCTATAAAGATGGTTGAAGACGAAGGAGATCGCACAAGAGCATGAGCAAGGGAATTCCCGTCGTCGACAAGGGTCTGCGCCCGGTCCGCAACCTTGGCCAGCTCGTCCTTGAATGCGGCGCACTCCATCGGCGCCATGCGGTGCAGCTTGCCGCGCGTGACGCCCTCGTCGCCGAGGAATCCCTCCTTCCATGTCGCGAGAGTGGCGGCGTGCGCGTGCGGGACCGACTGGACAAGGCACTCAACGAGAGCCTCGATCTCCTTCAGCTCGGCGGCAGCTGGCCTCACGTTGGTTGGCTGCGTAGATTGAAACAGCGTGAGCCTGCACAATGACGCTGCGCGCTGAGTGCGAGAAGCAACGGACCGAGGATGAAGCCCGCTTGACCGCCCGGCAGAGCCACGTGTAGCCGAGCTGCAGGCGCGGCAGTCAGGCCTAGAGTCGCGCAAGGCGAGCAAAAGGAAACGCAAACGCACCATCTCCCACCCGACGTCAATGCCAGCCTCCATCAGGCAGAACCTCGAAACGAGCCGCCCGACAACGTCTTCGCGCTCGGGCGGGAGCAAGTCGCACCACCCGCACTGGAAGCTCTCGAGAGCGTTCTGCGCGTTCGCTCGAAATCTTGAGTACCTCGCCGGTGGGAGCATCCATGCGTAGAGGAGGCGCAGCTGGTGGAAGAGGGGGTCGGAGGTGGCGAGGCGCAAAAGGTCCTCGGCGCGCTCACCTCGCTTACCGCGCGGCATGGCGGGCGCGGGGAGGGCGAGAGCGGGTAACTGAGAAGAGGAAGACAGAGCAAAGCATACTCGAAGGTCGGGGTGCAGAGGACCGGCTCCTGAGAGCGTCGCCGCGGAGGGTCTGCAGCCGGCGGACCGACGCTCAGACCCCCTGTCGGAAGGTCCTACTGCCGCCCTCGGACGCCACACGCACGGGTATCGACCCATCGCTTGCAAGCACGGCTGCCCTCAGCGCGGCGCGGCGCGGGAAGGGTGACTCAAGCCAGCGTGGCCTTGTCTGCGAAGGCCAAGCGATCGGGTCCGTTGCCCCCGGCTCTTCTGGCGCCCGTGTCGCTCAACGGCTTTTGCGCTCAACCATCACCTGCCGATCTATACATACGCTGTACCAACTACCACCCAGTCTGCCTCGCTGCCCGGAAGAACCTGCTGGACCGCATCGCCCCGAGCGAGAAGTACGACGGACGACCGAGAGGAGGGTGCGCATGGTGAGGGTGCGGCCGGTCGGGGTGCTGCGGCTGGTGCGCGTGCGGCTGGTGCCAGGGGGTCGCTGTCTGCGGGGCGCGGCGGGCCGAGAGTCAGTGGAATTTAGACGGCGAGCGCGCGCGGCAGAAAGCGGCGCACCGGCGGGTCGTGCATGAAGTCGGCAGGGCGGTAGTCAGGCCCCGCCAAGGCGGCCAGGAGCTCTGCACGAAATTGATCGTCGAGGCCGGAGCCCTGTGCGGAGTGCGACTGCGGAGCCAGGGACAGGGTGAGTTTGCCGCCGAGGCACCTCGGAGGCGCAGAAAGAGCAGGCGAAAAGCGGGGACAGGGGGCTCACCTCGTAGTGGCCCATCCCCAGAGCTCCTTTGAGCATCTCGATCTGGGTGCTCAAACAATCAGCTGCCCGCAGACGGCAGACGGCGACGAGGAGACAGGGAGCGGGACGCACGACCCTCTCCGAGCTGTACAGCGGTTTTCTGTCCGTCCACGACCTGCACGTCTCGAAGAGAATGTCGCGCGCGAGCTCGACAGCAGAGACCTGCATGTAGCGTGCGCCCTGCTGAACCACGACGTTCCAACGCGGCACGAGGATGGTCTCGCGGGCATCGACGAGCGCCGCAGCGTCGGCGGCATCGTGGCGCCTGTCCTTGACCGCCAGCCCGTAGACGCTATCGATGCCATCGAGCAATGCGGTGAAGCGCTCAAAGCGGCTCGCCGCCGAGTGACAGGCGTCGTGCGCGCGGAGAAAGAGGCCGTCGGCGGTCGGCTGCGGACGATCCCGAGAGGGGTCAGCGGACACGCGCGCAGGGTGAAACAGATCACAAGCGTACGAGGGCTCTGGACGCGGGCAGCCCCTGCCGCTCGAGGAACTGAAGCAGGCGGTCCAGCTCGCGCGAAAGCTCCTTGAGCTCGCTCAAAATGTGGTCCCGCTCTGGCTCGCTCGTGCGCTGCAGCTTGTTGGTCGTCATGCGGTCCTCGGCAGAGAAGCTGTGGTACCATGCCGCGCGCTGTGCAGGACTGGAGAAGGGGTACACTTTTGCGACCTCCGCGGCGCAGGCTTGCACCTCTGCGAGTCGGCGCATGTCTGCCGCCTTTGGCACTGCCCACGCCTGCGGCCAAACTGAGTCAGCTGCAGTCAGTCTCGACGGCGTCATGCGTGGCCAGAGCGACGCACTCCGGTGTTGTGGGGGAGCCTCCCGGTCTTGCGGCTCACAGCGTCAAGCGAGAGCTGCATCACAATGTCAGCGCTCGCTGGCGCGAGGCAAGGCAAGACACGACCGATTGAAGGGCGCACCTGGCTCCAGTCGTAGCGCGCCGGTCCGTCGTCCTGCAGAATCTTGCACAGCTCCAGGAGAAGGAACTCGACTGCGGCGCGGCGCTCAGGCGACCGCCAGAGGTGCCACGCCCTGTCGAAGCTGTTCGATATGCGCGACACAGTGTTGGACGTCAGGCGGCTGGGCACGAGCGGGACGAGCCAGTCGTAGATTTTGGACAGCTGCTGGAAGAGCGGGTCCCGTCGCGGCGCCTTCCACGGCACGGGGTCCTCCTCGCTCGCCAGGTTCATGGCGGTAGAGAGGGCGCAGACGCAGAGGGCAGAGAAATGGAGAGGGCGCGGGAGCGGGAGCCAAGGGGCACACACGCGGTCGAGCTCGAGAGAGGAGCGAGCGCCGACAGTGAGGCCGGTGAAGCTGGTGAAGTCCGCGGGCCGCTGGGTGTGTGCGCAACCTCCTTACCGCGGGAGCCTCGTGCGTCCTTCGGCGCCGACGCTGAGAGGCTGGGCAGGCCGGTTCCCGCTGAATCCCGGCAGAGCTCAGCGCTGAGGAAGTCTGGGCGGACGTGAGTCCAGCTGCTCGCGCGTGGAGCGCTCCGAGCGTGCGCGCGCAGGTCGACGAGCAGGAGCAAGCTCGAGCAAGAACCAGCGTGATCAAGCACGAGCCCTCTGCGCGTACGGGGCTCAAGCGGGGAGCGTGGCCGGCCGAGTGCAAGCCAGTGGTGTCGACGCGTTTCCCCCTCGCTCGTGCTCTCCTCTCCTGCCCTTGCCCTTGTTCCCCCTCTCTCTCTCTCTCTCTCTCGCCCGGGGGTCGCCGACTTGACCTCGCTGCCGATGGACCACTCTGCACAGGGCAACGCTGCCGCGTCCCAGCGCTTGCAGGCCTCGCGTGCGTCCTCCCACTCTCGTGTCCCCGTCCCCTCCTCCCGCTCCCTCGCCCGGCTCATCGACGCCGCTCCCACCATGTGGATGTGGGGCGCCCCTCGCCCAACGTTGGCTCACTCTGCTGGGACACTACAGCGCACCAGCCCGTCCAGCCTCAGCACCAGCAGCAGGCCGAGGACGGCTCATACTACCTGCCCCCGCTCGACCACACTCGACACGCCCTCGCGCCACATGGCCGCCCGCACCAGCACCAGCCGGGCACCGACAGCCATGCACAGCCACACGACGACGACAACGACGTCGACGCCATGTTCAACTCGGCCCTCGCAGCCTACAACGTCCAGCCGGCGCAACAGCCGCCCGAACACTCGTCCACGACTGGAGGCGACCCCACTCAGGGACACGGCGCAACGGGCGCAGACCACCTCGCCCTCGTGCGTGCCGCCACCCTCGGGCAGCACGATGCCAATGAGGTCCAGCAGCAGGCGCCAGGCGGCGCGCAGCACGAGCATGGGCACGGAGCCGAGGACGACGGCCTCTTCCTCCCGGACCTTCCCCTCCCGCCCGGCGGCCTCGCCCAGGTCCACCCCGCGCCCGCGCCCGCCGCCGAGCCCTCTCCTCCTCCTCCTGCTGCCGGCGCCGCCACCGCCGACCCCGCCGACTCCGCCTCCGCGCCCTCCCGCCCCGGTCGCGGCCCCGGTTCCCGCGCGCGCTGGACCGCCGCCGAGGACGCCCACCTCGTGCACCTCGTGCGCGTCGTGCCCCCGCTCACGTGGAGCGAGATCGGCGAGAGCATGAGCCGCCCTCCGACTGGGTGCTCGATGCGGTGGTACAAGTTCCTGCGCGACAAGGTTGCAAAGGGCGAGATGGGTGAGTCGCCGCTGCGCACTGGATCTCCTCCCTCGGGGTAGAGGTCATCTATTGGCGACTGCCTCGCGTGCGAACGCCCTCTGGTACGTCAGCGCGCTGACCGTGTCACCACGCCGTCAACAGACGGCGGCACCGCTCAGCCGCCCAGCAACACCGAGTCGGCTGCGCCCGCGACGAACGGCACCGACGCAAACGGCGCCCACACGAGCGGCGAGCTCCAGCCCTCGAGCGAGATGGTCGTCGGTGGGTCCGGCGCGGTGGCCGCGCACGCGCAGGCGCCTGTGCAGAACGGCGCAACGAACGACCTTGCGCACCAGGGTCAGGGAAACTCGGGTGCGCTCTGTGCGTCTCGCGCTTCCTCCGCTCTCCAGTATTAATTCTGAACGGGTACAGACACCGCTGCCTCCGCATCGCCCTCGGAAGGCGCTCCCTCCTTCGTCAAGCGCACGGTCCGCAAAGCCGTCGCGACCTCGTCGACGGGCCGCGTCGCCTCTGTCGCCGCCATCCCACCCTCTGCGCTCCCTCCCGCCCTCCCACCGAGCGAGACCCTTCCCGGTCACCCCTACCCGCTCAAAGAGGGCACCAAGCTCCACTCGAACGCCGGGAGGGGCTACCTCCCCGTCGACGCCATGGTCGCCAACCCGCCGGTGCCGTTCCAGCCGCACACGGTCCTCCGCGGGCGCCGCACCCAGGCGCCTGCGCCACGCGCGTCGCCCGGTGCCGCTGCCGCCGCCGGCGCGAGCGCCTCTCCCGCCGCCGCCGCCGTCGCCGCCGGGTCCGCCTCGCCCGACGGCCTCCCCGTCATGCCCCCCGACGGGTCGCCGGCCCCGCCGTCGCAATCGCAGCCGCAGCCGCAGCCGCCCAAGAAGGGCAAGGGCAGCAAGGGCGGCCTGAGCAAGGCGGGCGAGAGCGTCCACGTGTGTCCGGCCGAGCACTGCACGGCGGCGTTCAAGAGGAGTGAGCACCTGAGGAGGCACTACAAGAGCGTGCACCGCGGGGAGAAACGTGCGTTGCGCCTCGGCGCTGCTGTCGCGTTTTGTTTGCTTGCGCGCAAGGGAGCTGACTTTGTTTGCTTGGGCGTGGGACGCAGCTTTCCCGTGCACGGTCGCTGGGTGCGGCAAGACGTTCTCGCGCAAGGACAACCTGCAGCAGCACGTGCGTGTTCCTCCTGCCGGTTCTCCGCCTCGTCGCATTGCCTGCCGTCGAGTAACTCGCTGACGCCCTTCTCGACCTCGTCCGGTTCGCCGCGCATCGCAGCAAGCCATGGTGCACCTCGTCCGCGCCAAGTACACCTACCCTGACGGGAGCGTGTCGAACGACCCTCCCGAGGCGGGCACCCCCGCGGCCGAGGGCGTCACCATCACGTTCGAGGAGGTCGACGTCACGCGGGCGCCCAAAGCTGCGACGAGCAAGGCGGGCAAGGGCTCCAAGGAGGGCGGAGCGGGGGGAGGAGGTGGTGCGGGCGGGGGAGCGAGGGCCAAGAAGGGCGAGACGACGCCTGCTGTCGTTGCGCATGCGCAGGCCCAGCAGGCGCAGGCGCAGGCGCAGGGTCAGGGTCAGGGCCTGCGCGCCGTCGTTCCTGGCGCGGCGAACTACTCGGTCGCGCCGAGCGTGAGCCCCCCGGGCGCCGAGGGCGGGGCCGAGAGCGGGCGCGAGGGCAGCGCGTCCGCGGCGCCCGGCCGGCCGAAGCGCCGACGGAGCGCGACGGGCGACGGCGCGGACGGTGCGACCTTGGAGGATGCGGATGCGGATGCGGCCGCCAGTAACGACAGCGAGCGGATCGACAAGCGGCTGCGCCTGACGGGCGTCGCGGGGCAGGACGACGACGCGCTCGACCCCGCGCTGCAGGTCCTCGCTGCGCAGGCGCAAACGCAGGCTGCGCAGGACGCGGGGGGCGCGACGGGCACGGCTACGGGGACAGCGGCGGGAGGGAGGAGCATCACGCCCAGCGCGGCGGCGTTCGGCGGCCACCCCGCTGCGCAGGGCGGCGCCTCGGCGGCGGCGGCGGCGGCGGCGGCGGCGAGTGCGAGCCAGGTCGAGGCGCAGCAGGAGTACTACGCGCGCCTCGCGCAGCAGCTGCAGCTTGCGCGGCGGGCGGGGGACGCAACCGAGGGCGATGTCCTCGTTGACGACGTCGGCGTCGGGGGGCCGGGGCTCGCGGGCCTGTACGTGCCGGGCCTCGAGGCCTTCCTCAACGGACAGCTCGACGGCGCGCACGGGGGTGGTGGCGGGGGTGCGGCGGTGGGCCAGCAGGGCGAGGGGCACTGAAGGAGGAGGGAGGGGAAGGGTGCGCTTGGCTGGTGGGCTCGGGGCGAGGGAGAAGGAGTGGCTTGTCGTCGCTCGCTTGCGGCGCGTTGCTTTGCAAGAGACGTCTTTCGTGCCTTCTCTCCAGGCTACGGTGTCAGGCGAGCGAGCTCGGGGGGGATGCGTGTGGCGCGGGGGGGGGGGGAGACGGAGGCGACAACGCAGCGGGACAAGGGGCGACAGCTACGACGGGCGCCGAGCACACACGACAGCCCCCCTGAAAGCGCTCGGAAGAAGCACAAGGTCGCAGCACGCGGTGTGCTTGCACTGGAGGCTGTCGAGCATAGGGCGCCGGGAGCAGCTCTCGCTGGACTAGTCGTGCACTCCCGACTCGCCCGTGATCTGCTTCCAGCTTGTACCAGACAGCACAAGTTAGCACAATGCCCGTCACGGTGCTCAGCGGCCCGCCGTCGGCCCTCTCGCGGGACGAGCTCGTCGCCATCTCTGCCGAGACCCCGTCGACGTTCGAGGGCATCCCCCCGCTCACCAGGCACCACGAGCCTGAGGGCGTCCGCGTCAGAGTCGACCCGCCCTTTGAGGGCTTCACCGGCGACGGCCTCGACGGCCAGCTCTTTGTCACCGAGGAGTGCGCCCACTCTCCCTCTCCGCTCCGCGTGCCGTCGAGTGCTGATGAGCAAACACACCTACGCAGGGCACTGTCCTTCTTCTCCCCCTCCTCCTCGACCGGAATCTCGCTCCCCTACCCGCACCTCACCCTCCACGCCATCTCGCGCCAGCCCGCCCCCCCCTCCTCGTCCTCCTCCTCCGCCAACGGCGCAGACGCAGCCGCCCAGGGTGGACCGTGCATCTACTGCCAGTTCGAGGAGAGCGCACAGATGGACGACGACGACGACGGCATGGGGACGAGGGAGATGTGGATCACGCCGCGCGACGAGGCCAGTGGTGCGTCCCGAGCTGTCTCTGTCGTCGTTTCCACGCAGCGGCTCCCGCGCCGAATACCGGCGATCATGTCACACGTGGTGAGCTCACACGCCGTCGCCCCTCACCCACAGTCGACGCCATCTTTGCCGCCCTCTCCCTCTGCGCCTCGCTCCACCCTCCCCCGACCACCACCACCACCACCGCTCCCTCCGTCCTGTCCCAGTCCGCGCACAACTCCGGCGACGCCGACTCCCCGAGCGCCGTCTTCGCCGCCATGGGCCTCGACCCGTCAAGCATGGTCTACGCCGCTGCAGACGGGTCCCTCGCGGGCCCGGGGCTCGCGGCGCTGCAGGCCGACGAGGGGCAGTGGGAGGACGCCGAGGGCGAGGGTGCGGGGGAGGAGGCGGGCCACGCGCAGGGAGAGAGCAGCGCGGGGAGGACGAGGAGCGAGTTTGTCAACGAGGGGAGGGCCCGGGGCGCGCCGTACTGAGCTGGGCTGAGCGTGCGGGCGACAACGCGCAAAAGACGCGCCGGCGTGCGCCAATCGTGTACAGTCGCGCGCTGAACGTGGCCGTCCTCGCGCGAGAGGGCGAGGGCCCACCGAGCGGGACGGGCCCGCCGCGGCCGGTTTTCGTTCGGGCTCGGACTGCGCGCCTTGCCTCGCCTTTCGCCCTCGCGCGCTTCCAATCCACTCTCGTCCGCGCGTGCGCCCATCTCCGCATCGTTTCCGAGCCAAGCAGCGCGTGCTCGAAGCGTCGCCGTGTCCCTGCATCGTCCGCTCGGCCGCTCGCGCTCCTCTCTCCCGCACTCTGCGCGGGCCGACGGCTCGGCACTCCACGCTCGGCCCTCGCTGACCGCACGGCTCCCTGTCGTGCTCTCGTGTAAACCCGCAATGCCTCGTCGCGCCGCGACCGCCCCTGCGTTCGCGCCTCGGGCGTGTTCCGGGCGGGATGACCTTCTCAAGCGCCGAGCTCGCTCCTCCCCTTGGCGCAACCGTTTGATGTGCCCGCCCGAGCCACTGGCGCCACGCAGGAGTGTCATGCACCAGCGCGCATGGCGAAGAGCAGGGCGGCGCGGGACGGACCTGCCATCTCGAGCACGCGGAGCGCGAGACGGGCTCTCGCGAGCGCGCAGTCGGCGCGGGGGCGCACTCGGAGGAGGTGCAGGGCAGGGGGGCGTATGCGACGTGCGGGTCGCTTGGCGTGGCGGCGGCTGGCGGGCGGCTCGGGTTGGCGTGCGCGTGGCGGACAGGGCGGTCAAGGGGTAGGAGGGCCCGGTGCGTCGAGCGGGGCGAGCGCGTGCGGGCGCCGCTGACGGGAGAGGTGAATCCTGGCACGTTGGCGGAGGCCAGGGAACGACTCGTCTGCACAAGGGAAGGACAGTCACGCCAGCGCGGGAAAGCCGCAGACGAGCTTGGAGACGGGTCGTGCGCGAAGAGACGGACCCAGGGGCGAGACGTCGACCACACGAGAGATGGGTACTCGTGGGGAGTAGCAAGTCAAAACTATGAGCTGCCCTCATCTGTACAAACAGTGCGGCCCTTGCAACAGAAGGGGACGACGACGGCGGGGTCGTCGGGACTTGGAGCGACTCGCTGAGGGTCTTTCTCCCTCGCCTCTGTCCTCTCGCCGCGCGTCGAACCATCCACGCCAAGTTGGGTCAAGCCCCGACTCGCGTAGACCGCTACCTTCGAGCAGCCCCCGTGCTTGTTCGTCCAGCGTCGCCCCGAACCGCCTTTTCCTTCCGCGTCCTCTCCGCGCCCTCCCCGTACCGCACACGCCCCTCCGACTATCGCCAAGCGCCTCCAGATGGAGCCAACACCTGCTTCGCTCGCTCCGGCGCCTGCATTGCAGCCCACGTCGAGCGGCGGACCCGGAGACGAGCTTCCCGCGTCTTCATCACTCGACGCTGAGCCCGCACTCCCCGACGCCGCCACGGGGAATGCCGCCACCCAGCAAGCTTCCTTTGAGACAACCAACGGTACAGCTACGACGGCCGAGCTGCATCCAGAGCGCGCGCTGTCAGGAGGGTCACCCTCTCCCGCGCACCAGCTTCTCCCCGCAGGTGCGCCCTCGCTTGTACCGACCGCGTGCAGGGCTTACAAGCTGACCACATTGCTCCAACAGCCACCGTGCCGTCCGATCAGACCGCCGGCGCCGGCCCCCTCCACGCCGCCCTGCCCACGAGCGGCACCGGCCTCGATTCCGTCGCAGCCGCCGCGACGAGTCCAACCGCCTCGACCAAGCCCTCCATCTCCCTCTCGACCGACGCGCCTCGCGCCCTCCCGACCGCGCAAGACGCAGACGCAGACGCGAACGCCCACGACTCGGACCCCGACTCGCCCCTGACGCCCCTCGCCTCGTCGTCGCCCGAGTCGTCTCCCTCGCGCCCTCCCCCCTCCAAGCGCCCGCGCGTGCGCTCCCCCTCGCCCTCCGGCTCCACCCCCACCTCCGCCTCTGCCCCACCCCCCGCCCCCGCCGCCGCCGCCGCCGCCGCCGCGCCCCTCAAAGCCAACTACCGCCGCTGGACCCCCTCCGAGGACGCGCTCCTCTCGGCCCTGCGGCGCCAGACCGAGGCGCCAGGGTGGGACGGCCCCATCGCGGCGGCGTCGTTTGACCAGCTCGCGGAGCGGCTCGGGCGGAGCGCGACGGCGGTTAGTATTCATTACTACACGCTCAAGAGGAAGGAGAAAGAGGCCGAGGAAGCCGAGGGGGGGGAGGGCGCGACGTCGTTGGGGGATAACAAGGAGAAGAAGGACAAGGCGGTGTCGCCAAGCGGCAGCGGCGCATCACCTGCCTTCTCTGCCGCGCCGGTCACCGCGACTGCCTCCCCCTCGACGTCCACCGCCCCCGCCGCCGCCCGCGCCCCGTCAGCACCCCGCACCGACCCCACCCTCCCCGCGTCCCTCCAAGTCGGCAAAGCGCCCCGGCGGTACACCGACGCCGAGGACGCGCGCGTCGAGGAGCTGCACAACCTCGGGTGGTCGGCCGCGCAGATCGGGGCAGAGATTGGGCGGTCGGCCAACAGCGTGTACAACCGCTGTGTGGCCCTCGAGAGCATGGGGAGGAACGTCAGCTCGAGGATGAAGAAGGTTGGGAGGAAGGGGTAGGGCGGCTTGGGCGGGGGGCAGGCGCAGGCAGGCGGGTGGCGGCGGGGCACGCTTGACGGTTGGGAGGCCGAATGCAGGGGAGTGCGCCTGGGCTTGTGTCGGTACGGCCTTGTGCTGCTTGGGTAGGCGATCAAGGGGTCGCAACGATGCGAGACTTGCCCGACCTCGTCCGCGCCGGAGCCGAGAGTGCCCTGCCCTTGCTCTCAGCGGGGTCTCTTCCAGCTCTTTGAAGGTCGTCCTCGTCGAGCACGGATGCAGTGGGCGCGTGTGCCTCTCATTGCAACGGCGCGGCGAAAGCATCGAGGTGTCTCTTGAGTCTTGAGAAGGTCACACCGACTCGGGTCCTCCTCCAACACGCTTCCTCGCACACCCGGGGCCCCAGAGTGTGCTCATCGCATGCAGTGCACGGGCCGCTGGACTAGCAGCACCTCCCCCGCCCAGCAACCGAACCTCGACCCTCCCTCGCGCCGCCCCCGCCCCGCCCCTCCTCCCCCTCGCCCTCGCCCCCAAACACCCTCTCCTTCGCCTCCTCCTCGCCACACACCCCCCTCACGACCAAGCTCCTCACCTCGAGCCCCCGGGCACTCATCTCGACCGGCCCACGCAGCACAAACAGCGCGCCCGCTCCCGCGCCCGCGCCCGCGCCCCCGTCAGGGCCGACGCGCTCGGTCGCCGGCGCGATCGCAAAGTGCGGCGGGTCGCGCGCGGCGGCAGCGGCGGCGGTGGCGGCGGTGGTGGGGGAGAGGTGCGGCGGCGGGAGGAAGGACGGGTACGCGTCCCAGAGCATGGTGGCGAGTTTGTGGGGCGCGACGCCCGCGTCGCTGCTGCCGTTGTTGGTGTTGGCGGGGGCGGGGGCGGAGGAGGGGGACGGCGCCGGGTCGGCCATGTACCCCTCGAGGCGCGTGAACGCCTCGGCGAGGGGCACGTAGCTCTGCGGCTCGGCCGGCGCCGACGCCGACGCTGGGACGTGGTCGTGGTCGTGGTGGTGCGCAGGGTACGACGGCGTGTCGTCGAAGAGCGGGCCGGAGCAGTCGATCAGGCCGCCGCAGCACTCTTCGCCGGTGTCGCCTGCTGCGACCGCGGCCGCGGCGCGAGCGAGGGGCTGGTCCCGCTCGGACGAGACGGGGGGCGCGCAGCGGACCTTGCCCTCGCAGCAGCCCTCGCGGTCGACCGTCCGCGGGCGGTCCCCGCCGTCCTCCCCGTCTACTTCCCCCGCCCGCCGCTCCTCCGCACCACCCCGCCCGCCCGCCGCCGAACCGTGCCCGGGCCCGGGACCAGGCAGCGCCACGACCCTCCCCTCGGCCTCAGCACGCAGCACCCCCTCGACGACGCCCTCGCAGAACGCCCCCCACTTGCGCGCGCGCGCGTCCCCGTCCCCGCTCCCACCTCCGCCTCCCCCGCGGGCAGCACGGGGCAGCGGCCCGCACGCCCGGAGGAGGAACGCCCGCTGCTGCGCCTCGAGGTCGAGCGACGCGCGGGCGTCCGGCGCGTCGTGCGCGGGGTCGGGCCCGTGCGCGGGCTCGTGCGCCGGCGGGGGTGGGGGCGGGGGCGGGGGAGGGGGCGCTGCCGCCGCCGCCGGAGGGGGAGGACGGTACCCGTTCGTGGGTGCCGCTGCGGCGGCGGCGGCGGCGCTGCCGGCGGGCAGACCGCCTGGGGGGGGTACGTGCAGCGGCTGCGCCTGGAGCGTGTGCAGCAGGGCCTCGATGGGGGTGCACTGCGGCTGCGGCTGCGACTGCGGCTGCGGCTGGGACTGGGGTTGGGAGTGAGGGCCGTCGGTGCTGGGCGGGGGGAGAAGCGGAGGCGGCGGGACGGGAGAAGAGGACGAGCTGGGCGGGAAAAACTGCTGCGAGTGTGGGTGGTGCGGAGGCGGGTAGTGCGCCTGCGGCGGCGGCGGAGGTGCGTAGGGAGAGTGGCCTGGGGCGGCGGGGAAGCCGTTGCTGTGTGGCGGTGGTTGCGGCGAGAAGGACAAGGGCGGCCACTGCTGAGCGTGGTGGCCAACAGGCGAGGGAAGGACGGGATAAGCCTGCTGCCGCGCCTGGTAAGGATGCGAGTAGGGCGGCGGCGGCGGAGGTGGAGGGGGAAACGGCTGCGACGCCTGGAGCGAATGCGGCTGCTGCCAGTACCCGGGCGCTGAGCCGTTCGCGTTCGCGTAGGCGTGCCCTGAAGGCTGCGAGGGCAGCGAGCCTGGCGCCAGCGGCAGCGGCGGGGGCTGGCGCTGAAAGTAACCCTGGGGAGGGTAGGGCCCTCCTGGATAGACAGACTCCTGGCTGTGAGGCACGATGCGCGCCCCACTGGGTGATGACGTCGCCGTCACGGGCGGAGTCAGCCCCGTGCTCCCGCTGCCCAAGCCCGACAGGAGCGCCTCGGCCGCGGCGCCGACCTGCGGATCCGTGACACCCGCGCCCGCCCAGTCCCGCGGCGGCGACGACACCCTCTGCGACCCCGAAGCCGAGCTGCGGCGGCTCGAAGTGGGCGCATCGTCCTCTGTGACGAGCGTGTGCGCCGACGCCGTGCGCTTGCGCGGCGGTGGGCCGTCCCCGCGGGTCGTCGTCGTCGCCGCGCCGCCCGCCTGCGCTGCCACTCCCACAGACGAGGGCGTCGTCCCCGGCCCGCCCGGGAACTCGAGCTCGCCCGTCGCGGTCTCTACGCCCGTGAGTTGCGGAGCCGGGCCAGAGAGGGGCGGGGCGTCCGGCGCGAGGCCGCAGTAGGCGCGGAGGGCCGTGTTCTCGGCCTCGAGGAAGGCGACGCGGGCTTCGAGGTTGGAGAGGAGGGCGGCGCGGCGGGCGCGGAAGGCGCGCTGGATGTCGCGCGAGCGCTGGGAGTGGGCCGAGGAGTGGAGGGTCAGCTGTGAGGGGTGGGTGGAGGGCGGAGAGAGGGGTCGCACCGAGGGTGGGAGCGAGTCGTCCTGTTTGCGACCGCGCTTCTTTGGGGCCGTCTTGGAGTCACCCGCGTCGGGCGTGGCCATTCGAGGCGACGCGGCGGGGGGTGCGGGGGCCAGGATCTGGTCACAAGGGTGCGGGCGGCCGGAAGGTGAAGCGGGACGAGCCTGCTCTCGCTTGTTGAGAGTCACGTGGCTCGTTCGCTGTTCAAGGCGTGCGTCTACGACGTGGCTGTGCGGAGGGTGGCCAGCTCGGAGGCGAGTCGCTGATGAAGCGCGGGTGCCCGTCGGAGAGGGCACTTGGGCTGGTCGCAGCTCGCTGGAACGGGTTGCGAGAGTCTCTCTGAGCGACTGAGGATCCCAGTCACGCAGCAAGCGGGCTGTGGGAAGAGCGAGGCGAGTGTCGAGGGAGAGGAGCCGGGTCGGCGGAGAGTTGGCCCGCATCGGCCGCTCTCAACCACGGCAGGGGACGCTGTTGCAAGGGGTGAGCCCTTCTAAAGCTTGACTCGAGTCGGCACATTGTCCCGCGCTGAGCCACACAGCTGCGAGCGACTTGGTCTCACGGCGGCCGGTGATGTCAACTTGGGTCGGCCGCTCGTCTCTCTCTCTCTCTCTCTCTCTCGCTCTCTCTCTTTCTCTATCTGCACCATGGCCAAAACCGTCTACTTTTGCCGTCACGCCCAGGCAGAGCACAATGTCGCCGAAGATTACTCGAGCGCGTCACCCCCTCCCCTCCCCTCCCATCCCTCGCTGACTTCTCTGTCGCTCTCCACGTCTCCAACAGTCCCCGACGCTCCCCTGACAAAGCTCGGCCGCCAGCAGAGCGCAGACTTGCGCAACGAGACCCAGGACGGCTTCCAGAAGGACGCTCAGCTCCTCGTCTCGTCTCCCGTGCGTCCCTCGTGCGCACCGTCGTGGTCTCGCAGTGTTTGTGCGCCGGCTGACTTTGCCCATCGACCTCGCTCGCTCGCAGCTGCGCCGGCCGATGCAGACCGCCATCATCGGGTGCGCCCCGCTTCCCTCGGACCGTCTTTCCTCGCGGCGACCCTTTCCCGCTGACCTGCGGCGGCCATGGCCCTCAGCTTCGCCCCGCTGCGTGAGCGCCTCGACAAGGCCGGCAAGCCCATGGTGCTCCTCCCCGAGCTGCAGGAGGTCAACGACCTGCCGTGCGACACGGGTTCTGTGCGCCTGCCACCCTCCTTACCTTCTCCTCTCTCTTCCGTGCGCTCACTGTCCGCTCCGCCTCCCCCAGGACCGCACCATCCTCGAGTCCGACCCCGAGTTCGCCTCCCTCGACTTCACCTCCCTGACGCCCTCGCCCGCGCCCCCGCACTGGGACTCGGCCCCCTCGTGGACCTCCAAGCAGGGCATCTTTAACCCCGAGCGCGTGACGGAGCGCGCGAGGTGGGTCAGGAGGTGGGTCCGCGAGAGGAGCGAGAGCAAGATCGTCGTCGTTGCGCATGGGGACATCCTGCGCGTCATTACGGATGGGAGGCGCAGCGCGACGGTGCGCCTTTCTCGTCCTCGCGTCCTGTTTCCTCGTGACGCTCGCGTGTGGATCGACCGACTGATGGACGGTTTGTTTGACTGCGCAGCCCTGGGCCAACGCCGAAGTCCGCGCGTACACTTTCTCGGACAAGCCCGAGGACCAAGACGACGCGGTCGTGGTCCCCGTCCGCGAGGTTGCCAAGGAGGGAGAAGAAGAGCCGACGACGACGGACATGAAGGAGGGAAGGACTTACTAGACGGTGTAAGGGAGTAGAGGGGCGAGGAGCTAGACTGACCCCGACGAGGGCACCGTATCGAGGCATTCTTTTGCTCCGCGCTGGCCGCACCGTCAGTCCTTCGTCCTCATCCTACATCTCGCTTCTCGCCTCCATCTCTCATACGGCTCCCCGTGTAAGTTCGACTCGCGAAGCGCCGTCCAGGCGCTGGAGCGATCGGTGCGTGCTGACCGTCGACCTCAGAGTAGAAGCCCGAGCGCTCGCCTCTCCTCGTGGGCGTGCCTGCGCCGCACGGTCCCCTCACACGCGCGTCATGCCCTGCCTGTGAGCGCAGACCGGAGCGCCGACGCCGACGACACTGTTGGGGATCGTCTCTCTCCGCCGGCAGGTGCTCGCTCTTTGACAGGCGCTGTAGGCCTCGAGGCACACAGGGCTGATGGCCTCGCAGCACAAGAGGCGTCGACGGCGATTGCCTGCGTGCCTGATTGGCCACGCAGGAGGCGGCGGACAGACTTGAGACGAACAGGAGGCCTGCAGGAGGTCGCGCACGCTCCCCGAGGACCGTCCGTCGGGGTCTCCGAAGACCGCACGTCGCTCGCTCCTCCCTCTTCACCTCGCGCGCTTCTGCTCCTGCTTGCACTCTCGCGACACGCTGCCTCGCCACGCCTCGATGGACCCGACGCACCACCAGGAGGACCCCGTGCCGTGGGAGGTGCCCCGACAGGACCCGCTCTTCCGCCAAGTCTCGCACATATACAGCTGGATCGTCCCGCGCCTGGGCAGTCCCTACGAGCACCAGAACGTCATGAAGGTGAGCGAGGCCTTCAGCAACGCGTGGGCCGGCTGGCGCGCGCCTGAGCGGCGCTGGCTCGCCGAGCACCTCGTCGCGCAGTTTGGCGTCGCCATCACGCTGAAAGAGCCCGAGGAGTATGAGTGGAGCCAGGTGCGCCCCTCCTAGCAGGCTTCTCCTTTGCGGCCGGTCAGCTGATTCAGAGTCCGGTCTCGCAGCTCCTGTACAAGCCGCTGGCCACCAAGGCCGGAAGCCTCCCTGCGGAGGGCGGTGTGCGTCCTTCCGGCTCTGTGCTCCGGTTCCGTCGAGCTTCGACTGACAGGCAGCTCTGGCCGGGCCGCTCCACTCGCAGGCATGGCCTCTGATCCGGGCGCCTGAGAGGCGCCGGCTGCGCGCCGTCGAGGACTGTGTCGCCGCCATCGCACGCGACTTTCCCGACGCGCGTGTGGCCCGCGAGTGGGGTGGAGCTTTCTTCGCGCACGAGCGCATGACGGTCAACAAGCTGCAGCGCACGAGCGCTGCCGAGTGGGAGTGCCTCCTCCGACAGCTCGAGGCGCTCCCTGAGAAGCTGCCCGCGCTTGTCGACTTTCTCGCCGCGCACGACGAGCCGCTGAGCAAGGCCCTCGTAAGCTGTGCGCCAGCTGCTCGTCACGGGCCAATCACTGACGCTTCCGACCGTCCTCGCAGCCGACCGCCGACGCCCTCTTCCTCCAAGCGTACGACGCCTCGCACTTGGCGGACACGCGCCTCGAGCGCTTCAGGGCACTGCTCGGCGGCATCGACAACGTCTACGCGTTCGCCGTCGAGAAAGGCCTCAAACCTAACAAGGCCGCCG
This sequence comes from Rhodotorula diobovata, assembly GCA_006352295.1. Lineage (NCBI taxonomy): Eukaryota > Fungi > Basidiomycota > Microbotryomycetes > Sporidiobolales > Sporidiobolaceae > Rhodotorula > Rhodotorula diobovata. The sequence continues at coordinate 33,368 of SOZI01000088.1, read as the reverse complement.
TCGCCCGACTCGCTATCCACTGCGCGAGTACCTCCGGCCCGGACCAAGCGCGCGCCTTTGCCGCCGAGCCGCTGCAGGTGCAGGTCTCTGCCGTCGACCTCGCACGGGACATCCTCTTTGACGCCTTCGCGTATATCCACGGGGGCAAGTGCCTGCTCGAGCCGGACAGGGTCGTGCGTTGCGCTCAGCCCTCCCTGCGCACCTCACCACTTTGACAGAGTCGCGAGCTGTCTGACATGCCGTGACTGCAGGTCGCAGTGCTCTCACAGGCGCTCCCCGGCCTTGTCTCGCACGTGAGTCGCCAGGCGCTCCCTCCTAATCCTGGCCTCCCTCCGAGCACGCGCATCCCGCCCGCCGCCCGTCGCCTCACGCCGAATCCACCGCGCCGCACAGCACCCCGGCCTCGACGCGCAGTCTCGCCCAGAGCACGTCGCCGCATGCGCGGGGGACGGTCGCCGCCCTGACGAGTTCGTGGCCCCGTCGGCGGTGCGTCGCGTTGAGCGAGGTGGGGCGGCCTCGGCGTGGCGTCGCGGCTGTCCGAGACTGGGGTTGCCGATCCGTGCTGATGATCGTGCTTTGGTGCGGCAGGGGACCACTCACGGGCAGCAGAACACGCACCACGGGCACCCTCACCGACCCCAACCTCCTCCTTCCGGCTCTGAGCCGTACGCCTCGCTCGGCGCGGCACGGCAGACCCGGTACTTTCCCGAAGCGAGGCGCGCTGGGTGGTAGAGCAGGATGTGGGCAAAAGCGGAGTGCGGTGAGGAAGGGAACGAGAGTGACGCGGCGGGAGAGGCTCGACGTCTGGGAGCTGACACGCGTGTCATGGTGCGCTCGGGACGAAAGGGCGGAGAAGCGGCCTCCTGAGCGGTGGATCCCACATCCTCGCCGTCTAGCCATCGCGACACACCATAGGCTGCGCGCTTCAGGTGGAGCGGCGCGTGCGCGGTCCACGCCGAACGACCTTCGCAAACGCGGCCCGATGGCTCGAGCCTTCCTCTCCGGGCACCGTGGGGCGCCTTCGGATGGACGATGCGCGAGGCACGCGGAGCAGGCAGGTGGGCGCCTCTCGCCGCGAGGAGCCGGGGTCGACAGCACGTTGGCGCGGGGGCGGGAGTTGAGAGGGTCCGGCCTCGAGCAACTCAATGGCGGGACTCTCGACGAGCGGCCATCGCTAGCGCTTCGAGATCCTGGCTGACCGTGTGGGCCTCTCCACGACGCGTGACAGCGCGAGACGAGCCGCACGAGCCTCGCTCATCGACGCGTGAGCGCCGCTTCTTTACTTGCGAGCGCACCGCAGCGCCCGCTGCCCACGGCGTCGCTCGCGTTCGTGACTTCAGCAGGAGACGTGGACCAGCGCGCGTTGCCGCGTACCCGTCGGGGCTGAGCAAGCCGGCCCTTTGTCAAGGCAGAGACCCGCGAGTCGGGGGTCCCCTCGCCCCTCGCCGCGCGGCGTTGAGGCGGTGACAGGAGCCGACGCAGGGCCGGGCGCTCATGTCAGAGAGGGGCACAGCGAGGAGCAGGGTTCGTGGCTGTGTGAGGGAGGGGGTGGGATCGGGGACGAGGAGGAGGGGAAACGATCGCGCGCACAGCCTGGGACGCTGAGCGGGTGCGCATGACTGAGTGAGAGAGCTCCAGCGAGGATGGAGCACAGGCTGCCCGAGTCGACCGAGAGGGGAAGACGGATCCGAGGGGGAACGGACACGGCCGACGGCGACGGCGAGGGGAAGGGTCCGCCTGGTCCTGTTCCTGCACCGTGCTCGAGCAGCTAGCCAGAGCCCAAGATGCATCTGCGCACTCTTCTTGGTGAGCCCTGACCCACGCACGCCCTTGCCCCCGCTCGCTCATCGCTGACCCTCCCTTCCCCTCCTCCCCCTCCCCCATCCATATCCATCCATCCAGCCCCACTCTCGCTCGCCGTCACGCTCGCCCTCGGCGCCGCCGTCCCCACGTCCGACGTCGAGGCCTTGATCAAGTTCCCCGACTCGAACCCGTTCGGCACGGTCCACAACGGCGTCAACTCGAACCTGCTCCACGTGCGCGTGTCCAACCATGGCCACGAGCCCGTCACTGTCACCAGGGTCAGGGGCCAGTTCCGCGAGGCTCACGGCAGGGAGAGGCCCCTCCGCAACGTGCGTCCCCGTCTCTCTCGCGTGTAACCCCCTCCCCGGCTGCAACTGACCCCCCCACTCCCCCGCTCCTCGCAGACCACCGTCATGCCCCTCGGCCTCCCCGTCGGGCCGGGCCAGAAATCCCCCCTGATCCCGTTCAAGTTCCACAGCGAGAACAAGGTCGGCGACGTGGGCCTGAGGGTCTGGGTCGACTTTGTCGACGGCGCGAGGCGCTCACACTCGGTCCTGGGTTACGACTCGACCGTGACGGTCGTCGAGCCCAAGGGCTCGTGGTTCGACCTCGAGCTGTGCGTCTCTCTCTCTCCTTCTTCCACGCCTTGCGACCCCCTCGCAGCGCGAGGCACTGACCCGCCGACCCGGCAAAAACACCCCGCAGCCTCTTCCTGTACCTCCTCCTCGGCTCGGCCTTCTCCGGCGTGGCCTACCTCGTCTACACCTCGTACCTCTCCCCGACCCCCGTCGCAACCAAGTCCGCCGCCGCCGCACGCCGGCGCCCCCACGCCGTGACGGCCAAGTCGGCGTCGATCGTCGACAACACGGACGGGAGCCGCGTCCGGGTCGACGACGAGTGGGTGCCGGAGCACCACCGCGAGGTGAGGGCGCGGAGGGCCGCGAGGGGGGGCGCGCCGGGCGCGGGTGCGCAGAGTGGGACGAGTGGGGACGAGAGCGAGGCGGGGAAGGGGAGGAGGCGCGGGGGGAGGAAGTGAGCGCGTGGGTTGACGCTGGAGGGGTGGGTGTGGGAGGGACAGGGAGGCGCTGCCTTGATCGGGTGGTGACGCCTGTGGGAGCTCGAGGGAAGGGCTGGCCCCGAGGGGCGGTGGGGCCGCCAGAAGAGGGTGCGGCCGCCTGTCGCGGGGAGGGAGCAGAGGAGGGACGACGTCGTCGAGGGAGGAGGAGGACCGAGTCACCTAAAACCGCGCGGATGGGCGCTGCAACTGGCTGTTTCGCGCTGCCTGTCTGCGTGCTTGTCGTTGAGAGTGTCGAGTCCTGTGCACAGTCAGCAGCGTGCACCTGGCCGGGCTTGAGCCGGTTGCTCGAGGGGCGAATGAATCCCTCTCGCCTCGCTCAACCTCGTCTCGACCGACTCGTCTCGTCTCGGCGCTCGCTCGCTCGAGACAAGCGTCTCTCAGGATGGAGGCCTCAGAGGTGGATGCCGACGTGCGCCTCCCTCTCGCTCCTGTCCCGCTTCCCACGTCGTCGCTCATCTCCCCTCCTCCTCCCCTCCCCTCCCCTCCTCCCCCGGGTCCTCGAAACAGTTCCTCACGCTCGCCGCCCCCGTACAAGGCGTCACTGTGCGCCTCAGCGCGCCCTACGCTCTCGGTGGCGGCGCCGAGCCGGGCAATGCCCTCGCCGTGAGCAACCGCTTTGGGTGGGCCGTCGTCGCCCAGCCAGACTCCGGTGAGCGAGCACGCTGCTGTGGCTAGTGTCCTCCTGTCCAGTGCCCAAGTCTCCTGACTGACTCACACGCGGGCCACCGCCCCGACAGCCTTCGCCCTCTTCTCCCTCGCGTCACTCCGCACCGCCCTCACCTCCGCCTCGCCTCACTCGACCCCCGAACCCGCGCCGGCCCTCCGCGTCCCGACCGCCGCACCCGTCGACTTTGTCCGGTTCGCGCTAGGCGAGACGCTCGTTGCTGCTGGCCTGAGGGACGGCAGCGTCGGGGTGTGGAAGCTCGAGGGGCTCGCAAAGGGCGAGGTGCGTCCTTCTCTCTCTCTCTCCTTCCTGCAGGGCAGACTGACGCCGAACGCCACCCGTCCACAGACCGCCCCGCACGCGACCCTCCCCTCCCTCGCGCCCCAAACCCCCCTGCTCGACCTCCTCCCCAACCCCGACCCCTCGTCCCCGCTCCTCGCCGTCGTGCACCCCTCCGCCCCCCTCACCATCTACGACCTCTCGTCCACCTCCCCCAGCGCGACAACGTTCCCAACGCGCGGCACGAGCGCGTGCTGGTCCGTCAAGGGCAAGCAGCTCGCCGTCGGCCTCCCCGCCGACTCGTCCGGCGGCGCAGTCGCCCAGTTCACGCCCCAGGGGGAGCGCAAGGCCTCGCTCGCGCGCCCGGCGTCCCTCACCGAGGGGACGTACGAAGCCTGCGCGGTAGAGTGGCTCGAGAACCACGTCTTTGTCGTCACGTATGGGCGCCCGCGGGGGGAGGAGGAGGGAGGCGAGCCGCAGCACGAGGACGAGGTCGTCGTGCTGACGCGCGGGGCGGACGGTCAGGTCCGGGAGACGAGGTTTGGGGACCCGGCGCCGCCGTTTGGGATGATGGACCGGGTCGGGAGGAGGTGGGTGGCGCGGTTCAGGGCTTGGTGCGTTGCTCTCTCTCTCTGTTTCATTCGGCGGGCGTGGGGAGGTCAGTCGGAGATGTGAGGAGCTGACACGACGAGACCCGAACCCCACTTGCGCGCGCGCGCACGCAGGGAGCCCTTCAAGCACCTCGTCTTCATGGCGTCGGCCCCCTCGGGCGACATTGCCGTCCTCGCGCAGCAGTCCCCCTCCCCGTCCACCTCCTCCTCCTCGTCGTCGTACCCGCCCTCGGCCTCCTCGACGAGCGGCGGCGGAGGAGGCGGCGACTGGGTCTCGCTCTCCCTCCCCGAGGCGTGCCGCCCGACGCTCCCGCTCGGCCCAGACGGGGACGACGTCTGCTGCATGGCCCTCGAGGTGGACCTCTCCTCCCCTGCCCCACCCGGCGAAGAGCCCGCACCGGCGCTCATGGTGCTCACGAGCGAGGGCGTCGTCGCGTACTGGCGCGTCGCGAATGAGCGGGCCCAGGCGAGGTACGAGGGGATGGTCGAGGCCGCTGACGTGCTCGCTGCGAGTGCGGGGAGCGCGCCAACCGCCCCGGCGGCGGCACCGGCGCCGCCAGCCAGCAAGCCCAGCGCGTTCGGGGCGTTCGCTGCCCCCGCAGGGGCCGCAACCTCGCCCTTTGGCGCCCCCTTGACGACCAGCTCCTCTCCCTTCGGCGCCCCCGCCCCAGCCTCCAGCTCCGCCCCTGCCCCCGCCACCGCCACCGCCAAACCAACCTTTGGCGCCCCCTCCGCCTTCGGCTCGTTCGCCTCGCCCTCTCCCCCCTTCTCTGCCGCCGCTCCCGCCGCGAGCGCGACACCTGCGTTCGGCTCCTCCACGGCATCCAGCACAGGCGGCTTCGCCGCCTTCGGCGCGGGCGCGAGTGGCTCGTCCCCGTTCGCCAGCGCGGGCGCGGCCAAGTCTGGCGCATCGCCCTTTGGCTCGGGCGGCGCGTTCGGCTCAGCCTCGTCGTCGTCGTCCTCATCGACCGCCGCGCCCGTCTTCGGGTCAGCGTCCCCCTTTGGCGCCGCAGCGGGCGCGGGCGGGTTCGCTGGGTTCGGCGGCTCTGCGGGGGCGGGGGCAGGAGGAGGAGCAGGAGGAGGGTTCGGCGCGTTCGGCGGAGGCGCGGCAAAGAGTGCGTTTGGCGCGCCCGCTCCCGCGTCGGGGGGCGCGAAGCCCGCGTTCTCGTTCGCGCCGTCGCCCTCGCCCTCGGCCGGAACCAAGCCCTCGGGCGCCCGCGGCCGCTCGCAAGACGACGACGCGTCGGACGATGACGACGGGATGGACTCGGACGGGGACGGCGCGGGCGGACGCGCCGACGAGCCGCCTGACCTGGACCCGACGAGGACGGGGCTGGACCTCGGGGAGAGTATGCGCGAGGCCGCCGCGGCGAAGGCTGCAGGCGCGGGCCCGGGCGCGGGTGCAGGGGCGGGGATCGAGCTCGGCGCGCTCGGGTTCGGCGGCAAAGGCGCTGGGACGCAGGCTCCGGCCCAGCCGGGCGCGTTCGGCGGGCTGAGCGGCCCCGCCTCGTCGGCCGCGACGGGCGGGTTCTCGTTCGCGCCTGCTGCGACAGCGACGACGGGGACGGCGGCGGCGCAGGGCAAGCCGAGTGCGTTTGGTGCCGGCGGGACGGGCGCGTTTGGGAGCGCCGCCGCGGCGGCGACGACGACGACGTCAGCTTCGACCGCCGCCGCGTCGGCGCCTGCGCCCGCGTTCGGCTCGAGCGGCTTCGGCTCGTTCGCGAGCCCCTCGTCGTCGTCGTCGTCGTCGTCGACCAAGCCCACGTTCGGACAGCCCAGCGCCTTTGGCTCGGCCAAGCCTGCGTCGCCTGCGTTTGGATCCGCCACGGGCACGCCGTCGTTTGGCGGTGCGACCGGGTCCGGGTTCGGGTCGTTCGCGTCGGGCGCGGGCGCGGGCTCGGGCTTTGGCGGCGGAGGCGGAGGCGGGTTCGGCGCGTTCGCTGCTGCGGCGCCGAAGAAGGAGGAGGGGGCGGACAGGGACGAGAAGGGCGCCGAGGCGGACAAGCCGAAGAGCGCGTTTGGAATTGGCGGCAGCGCGGGAGGGTTCGGTGCTTTTGCGGCGCCGGCTGTGAAGAAGGAGGAGGGTGAGGCCAAGAAGGAGGAGCCGGTCAAGAGCGAAGCCAAGCAGGAGGTCAAGGAGGACAAGGTCGAGCCGCCCGTCAAGCAGGTCGAGGACAAGCCTGCGGCGGCGGACGCCGTCAAGAAGGAGGGCGACAAGACCCAGGAGACCTTCGTCAAGACCGAGGAGCCCGCCAAGGCAGAGAAGGAGGAGAAGGAGGGTGCGTCGGCGCCTTCCCTGCTCGCTCGTCCACCTCCTGCTGACGCTCCCGTCCTCCCCGCCAGCGCCCGCCGCGGCTCTCGCAGCAGCTTCCCCCGCACTCTCGTCCACGGCATCCAAGCACGGCCCGGCCGAAGACGCGAAGGACACGCCTGCCAAGCCAGCCTTCTCGTTCGCCCCCGCCGCGTCCACTCCGACGCCGAGCGACACTGCCAAGCCATCGCCCACCCCGGCGGCCTCGTCGGCGTTTGGCGCGTTCGGCAGCGGCAGCGCAGCCTTCCCCAAGCCTGCCTCGCCCGGTGGGTTTGGCGCGTTTGCCTCTTCGTCGTCGAGCACCACGGGCGGGTTCGGCTTTGGCTCGGCGGCCAAGGGTGGCTCGCCCTCGACTGCGGCGAGTACGGGCTTCTCGTTCGGCTCGTCGGCGCCGGCTGCGACGCCCTCGCCCTCGACTGGCGGGTTCTCGTTCGCGCCCAAGCCGGCGGCTACCACCGCGACCCCGACGTCGGCCTTTGGCTCGGGCGGCACCGCGCCCAAGCCGCTCGAAGTCCCTGCGGCGTCGTCCAAGAGCGGCGACGACGCGGCTGCGCCGAGCGCCAAGAGCCTCTTTGGCTTTGCGTCGAGCCCGCCGGAGGAGCGCAAGCGTGGCGACGAGGCGAGCTTGCTCAGTCGCCTCGGCGCGCAGACTGAGCAGGACGAGGAGGAGGAGGAGGGAGATGGTGAGGATCGGGACGACGAGGACGAGGGGGAGTACAGCGACGAGCAGGACGAAGGCAGCTACGACGACGAGGAAGCGGAGAGCGGGGGAGACTACAGCGACGAGGAGGAGGGGCAGCAGGAGGGCGAGGACTCGCAGGAAGAGGAGGAGCCCCAGGCCAAGGTCGACGAGCCATCGCCCAAGCCGTCCCTCCTCTCTCGCCTCAGCCCTGCTCCGCCGTCGCCCGCCGCGACCGAGCCGGAGGCTGCGGTTGCCTCGCCCTCGCCCAAGCCGCCGGCCTTCAGCTTTGCCCAGCCGCCCGCCTCGCCATCGCCGGCCGCTGCGACCTCACAGGGCTCGACCACGCCTTCGGGTACCTCAGCCAAGGCGCCGTTCAGCTTTGCTCCGGCAGCGCCATCGTCGCCGTCACCCTCTCCCTCTCCTGCCGCGCCGTCCGCCGCCGCCGAGGCCACGCCGCCTGCCAAGGCGCCCTCTTTCCTCAACTTTGCGTCGTCGGCCCCAAAGACGAGTTCGCCTCTCGCTGCCCCGCCGCTCGCCGTCCCGTCGTTCGGTGGCTTCGGCGGCGCTGCACCCAAGATCAGCTCGCCGCTCGCGCAAAAGGCGGAAGATGACGCTGCCAAGCCCAAACCAGCGTTCTCGTTCGCGCCGGCACCTGCGACCACGGCCACGACGACAGAGGCGAGCAAGCCGCCTGCCCCGGCGCCGTCGTTCGGCTTTGGCGGAGCGGCAAGCACCCCCGCATCGACGAGCGCCGCGCCTGCCCCAGCCGTGACCGCCAAGCCTGCAGCTCCGTCGTTCGGCTTCGGCGGCTTTGGCACGCCGTCGACTGCGCCGGCTGACAAGCCCGCGCCGCCCTCGTTCGGCTTCGGCGCGCCCAAGGCCGACGCCGCCAAGCCAGCTGCGCCCTCGTTCGGCTTTGGAGCGCCCGCTGCGGCCAAGCCGGCGGCGCCTGCACCTGCGCCCGAGACCAAAGCGACGCCGCCGCCGTCCGCCAAGGCCGAGGCTCCCGCTGCGCCTGCGCCGCCCGTCGTCAAGCAGAGCCCGCTCGTCGAGTGCAAGGCGCCCAAGGTCGGCGCTCAGCTCATCGCAGCTGGCAGCGCCCCCGTGCCGCAGGTCGAGGAGAAGGGAATGGCGGGCGAGTTTGTGCGCGCGTACCTGAGCGTGCAGAAGGACTTGGAGCTCGTGTGTACCCCGTCCTCTCGTCGTCGCACTCTGCACTCGCTGACTCGTCCCGTACGTCCCGCCGCAGCTGCGCGACAACGCGTCGACGGCCAAGGGTTTCGTCAAGGATCTCAAGCAGTCGTACCAGTCCACCGACGAGGGCGAGCCCGCCAGCTACAAGCCCGAGGACTGGGGCTTCGGTGACCTCGCCAGGCTGCGCGAGTTGACGCAGGCGGCCAAGCCGGGCGTCGAATCGCTCCACGCTGCGGCCGTCGCCCAGAAGAAGCGCATCGTCGAGCTCCAGAGCCAGCTCTTGAAGGGTGCGTTTCACGTCCTCCCGCTGCTCTCGGTGCCCAGTCGTCGAGTGCAATGCTCACCGTGCGCCGCGTCCTCCCCACGCAGCTGAAACCAAGCGCGAGGAAGCCGCGCGCTTCATCCGCGCCCGCGAGGACCCCGCTTTCGCCAAGCTGGTCCGCGTGCGCCAGCTCGGCCCTGAGCAGAGCGAGAACCAGCGCCGAATCCGCCTCCAGGTTGACGCTGTGCGGACCAAGATCGAGCAGCTTGAGGAGCACATGGTCGGCCTCAAGGACAAGCTCGCGAGGGAGAAGCTCGGCCGCTCGTCGCTCAAGTGCGTCTGTCGACTCCCATTACCCGCCTTGTCGCGAGCCTGACCCTTCAACTCTCACAGGGCGCCCTCGCTCGACTCGGTCAACCGTGCGCTGCGCAACATCACCGTTGCCGCGTCCGAGAAGGCTCACGAGCTCGACGACCTGGCCTCGCGCATCGACCACCTGCGCCTCCAGCCCGCGACCCGCAACGGCACGACGCCGCGTCATGCTCAGCGCACATCGTTCCTCGCGCTCGATGACGCGCTCGACCGGTCGGCTGCGAGTCCGACGGCAGCCAAGGCGACGCTGACTCGCGCAGTCCAGCCCCCGGCGAGTGCCGCAGCGACGGCCAAGGCTGCGCTCTCTGCCGAGCGGTCCACGGGCGTGCTCAAGCGCGCGCTCCTCGCCCTCCGCGCCACCGAGCCGCTCGTGAACCGCTCGGCGTGCGCCGCCTCCAAGGGCGCGCCGGCTTCCAAGCCCGTCGCCGAGCTGCAGAGCGCCTTTGCCTCAGGCCCGATCAGCGGTGACCGCCTGCCTCGCCCGCGGCGCTGGACCCCGCCTCCGCCGCCGTCCCCGCCTCGCGCGCTGTCGCCGCCGCCCGACCTGCCGACGGTCCGTGCAACCCCGTCGCCGTCGCCCGCACTCGCCGCCTCGACGAACGGCGGCTTTTCACTCACGCCGTCCAAGGCGCTGTTCGGCCAGCCCGGCTCGTCGACGCCCGCTTCGTCCTTTGCCGCGCCCAAGCCCGCCGCAGCGCCTACCGGAGGCTCGCTGTTCTCGCCTCTTGGTGCGAGCAGCGGCGGCGCGCCCAAGACGCTCTTCTCTTCGTCATCAGCCCCGCCAGTCGCGCCGAAGCCCGCGAGTGACGCAACCACCGTCGCGCCGGCGGCTCCTCCGCCGTCACTGTTCGGACAGGCCGGCACAAAGCCCGCTCCGTCGGGCTTCTCCTTCGGGCCGCAAGCCGCACCAGCACCTGCTGCACCCTCCGCGCCCGCTCCGGCGCTCTCCTTCGGCGCGCCGCCCGCGCCGGCCGGTTCGGCGCAGCCAGCGATGAACGGCGGCCCGCCCGCCCTCACGTTCAAGGCCATGCCGTCCTTCCAGTTTGCGCAGCCCGTCGCGGCGACCATTTCGAACGCCGACTCGTCGCCAACGGCGGTCGCCCGCGGCTCGAGCCGACAGGGCTCGTCACGCGCGCACTCGTCAGCCGTGGCGCTCAAGCCCAACACCGGGGCCCGGGCGTCGGCCAGCTCGTTCAGCTGGGGCCCGCTGCCGCCCTCGGCGACGCCGCCGAAGCAGGCATCGACGACGACGACGCCTGGGTTTATCGGCCTCACGGCGTCGGGCGCGGACAAGGCGTCGAGCTCAAAGGCTCCGGCAACCGCACCGGGCGCGTTCTCGTTCGCACCTGCCGCGTCGAGTAGCACCCCCATGGCGACGCCGACCAAGCCGGCCTCCTTCTCGTTCGCTGCAGCCTCGACTACCCCGTCGGCGACCCCCAAGGCAGCCTTCTCGTTCGCAGGGTTTGGCGCACCCGCGACGCCGAGTGCCCAGACGGAGGGCGGTGAGGGCGACAGTGATGAGGACTCGGAGGACTACGAGGATGACGTCGAGGAGGAGGAGGAGGAGGAGGACGAGCACGAGGACGACGATCAGGACGGGCTGTCCGTGCGTCCCCTCTCCTCGCCTGAGCTCTCCCTCCCATCGCGCGGCTCCTGATGCTTCATCTCTCGCAGGCCATCTCGGAGGCAGAAGAGGAAGAGGGATCGGCGTAGTTATATCGCGGGCTCCTCGCAAGCAAGACTTCGTTTCGCAGCTTCGATGTCCGGCTGAATGGCTTGGCGTGGCCTCGTCGTGCTAGAGAGTCTTGCTTACCCCTCCGCGTCCCTCTCTGTGGCTCTCCTAGCTGTCTCATGACTCGCGCCGCCGCTTCCATCTTCGGCGACTCCCCGAGCGGGCCGAGCGGGGCCCATGCTGGAGGTCCTCGCAAGCAACTCGCAAGCCGGGCGCGAGCTTTCTCTGCCGGGGCGCTTGCGTTCGAGAGCGCGGCTTCAAGCGAGAAGCCACAGAGAGACACAGAAGGACTGCTAGACGGCTACTGTCACATCGCCAGCTCACGCACGAACCTCCCTACAGGCTGGCCTGGATCTCGGTTTCCGGCGCCGGCTCGTTGAGCTGGTGCGCCCTCGCCTTTTTGACCTTGCGCGTCAGCACCTTGGCGTTGTGCCTCACCCACCTGAGCGACCCGCCCTTGCGCGCGCGCGTCCCGTCCCGCCGGGGCTGGATCTCGGCCGCCGCGCCGCCCGACCCGCCCGCGTCGGTCGCCGACTCCCACTCGTCGCCCGGCGCGGGCTCCGCCACGGCAGCGTCCTCGCCGCCGTCGGCGGCGCGCAGCTGCGACTCGTAGTCGCGCCGGTGGAGGTAGAGGTGGTACGCTGCCCGGGCCGAGGACGATGCCGAGAGGACGAGGTTGGCGTGCCGAGAGGAGAGGCCAGGGACAAAGCGGACGCGCAAAGTCAAGATGATGGGAGCCGCGTCCGCGTCGTTGTTGTCGCTGTCGCTGTTGCCCGAGACCGTCTCGTCGTCATCGTCGGGCGCAGGCGTGTCGTTGGCGTGCCCGTCGCCATCCCCGTCCTCTTGGTCTTTGCCCTTGACCTTCGGAAGCGGGACAGGTCTCGGCAAAAAGTCTTCCTTGCCTCTGCGTGCGAGTCGAGGAGTCAACGAGCGGTCAAGAAGCGAAAAGCCACAGGGAAAAGCGAGCGCGCACCTGCTCATCCGCACCGTGAGCTCGACCGTCTCGCCCTTCTGCACGTCGCTGACGTGGAGCAGCCCACTCGCGAGCGCCGGCCGTTGGTGCTTGAGCCCAGCCGCGACGCCCTGGACCGAGACCTTGATCGGCGCGATGCGCGACAGCACGGGGAGCGAGGCCGGCGTTGAGGACAGGTCGAACGAGATGGCGTCGTCTGCGCGCGAGCCACTCGTCAGCGAGCCATTCAGCACCAGAGTAGAAGGGACAAGGTCTCGCAGAGCGGGCTCACCTTTCTCCGTCTGCCGCTGCATTGCGTTGACACTGGCCGACTCGCCCTGCTCGGCCTTCATGACGAGCCTGCCGGCAAAGTTGGGCACATCGAGCCCCTTGAGCGACGCCTCGACGATCTGGAGCGTCCCGACGGACCACTCGCGCAGCGAGGGGGCGAGGTCGAGCGCGAGGGGCTTGAAGAGGAGCGACAGGCGGAGCCGGCCTGAGCCGGAGCCGCCGACGAGGGGGAACCACCTGCGCGGTGAAGGGAAGGAGAGGGTCAGAAACAAAGGACCCCGGGGGGTGTACGAGGGGAGAGGAAAGAGGCGCACTTGGAGAATTGGGCCTGCTTCTGCAGCAAGTCGCGCAGATTGATCGAGACGTAGCCGACGAGGACGTCCTGGTCTGCGTCGGGGCACGGCGTCAGTAAGCGCTGCGCTGCGCTGTGAGGCACAGGCGAGTTGACGCACCTCGGTCCCGGTAGTCGAGCACGGCAAAGTTGAGCACGCTGTGCGTCCAGTCGCGCACAAAGGCCTCGCTACCGCTGTTGAAGGTCGGGGCTGTTGCGCTCCTCGTCTCGTCAACACGAGCACGTGAATGTAGAGAGACTGGGAGAGCGAGAGTCGAGCGCACCATTCGAGAACGGCGCGAGTTTCGTCCTGAAGATCTGCTCATCGTTCAGGATGGCCTGCACGTACGTACTCGGCAGCTCGGCACGCCGCATCGCCTTGAACCTCGTCCCCGGCTTGAGGCTCTTGATCCCCGCGTGGACGGCGCCGACGCGCTTGTCGAGCTCGAGGTCGGCGACCGAGTGGACCTGGAACGAGAGGATGCCGGACGGGTGCGAGGGCGACGCGCTGGCTCTGCCTTCGAGCTGTACGGATGGTCACCGTGGAAGATGGTGTGAGCCGCGCGCAGAGGCCTCGGAGGAAGAGGGACGGGGGGCCACGCACGAGCTCCTTGATGGCGTCGAGCCGGGAGCGCTTCTGCTTCTCGTGCTCCTCAAACTCGAGTTCCTTGCGATACTCAAAGTCGACATTGGCCATCAGGTCGGGCTTCTTCTTCTCGGCGTCGCTCTGACCCTCGAGCTTCTCGAGCAGCGGGAAGAAGGCTGCGGGCGGCGAGGCGGACGCGGGTCAGGACCGATGCTCGGCAGGATGCGTCACCGGGGAAGAAGACCAGACAGGGACGACGCACCGACGCTGTACTCGATCTCGCCAATCTCCTCGTCCTCCTTGCCGCGCTCGGTCTCGCCCCTCGGCGCGTCCGGACGCAGCTTGTCCTTGGCGTGCTTGCGCCACTTGCCTGCGCGATCGTGCAGCGCGCGGACGGGGAGGTCGAGGTATCCCAAAGAGCTGCGGGTGTGACAAGACAGGGTCAGGGTCAGGATGGAGAGAGACGGATGCGAGAGGCGACGCAGGGACGCACTGCGAGGTCCCGAGGCGCTCGTGGTCGAGGACGCGGAGGCGGATCCTGCAGCGGCGAGGCGAGTACGTCAGAGCCACGCGCGCAGACGCGAATGACACATGGAGGAACGTGCGCACTTTGCGCCGTCCTCGACGGGCTCGAGCGGCACGCGCAAGAAGCACATCTCCTCCCACCTCGCCTCGCCGCCCTCCTCCCTCTTCTCATCCATCGCGCCCTTGGCCCTGACGCCGACCGGGTTGCCCAGGCTCACGCCGCGGACGACCTTGGTGCGGTACAGCGCCTTTGCCATGCCGGCCCACGAGGCCTCGACGAACGGGTCGACGGTGCGCTTCGCGCGCGAGACGGACAGCGCGGCCGTTGCGGAGCGGGTGCGTGCTGCGGTGGAGGAGCCGGCGTAGGAGGGGAAGGCGGTCAGGTGCGCGCGGTGCAGGACGAGGACGACGAGGCCGATGGTGCGCGTCTCTGGTGAAAGGAAGGGGGGGCGGAGGCTCGTCAATGCCAGTCGCCTCGACTCTGACAAGTGCTGAAGGATCTTGTGTATCCGGGAAAGAGGACTCACTGATGGCGACGTCGCCTCCCAGAAGCAGCTTGCGCACGTCAATGGCGTACCGCCGCGGGAGGACCAAGTTCCCCAGCGTCGCGCGCATGGCCATGTCGATGAACGTGCGCACGATCGGCAGGGGTACGACGTCCCACGAGCCTTGGAGAGGCTGTTTGCAAGCCCCTCGTAGTCCGTCAGCGTTGCTCGTCCAGCGCTCGCGCACAGCGGAAAGAGGAAAGGGACGCACATGCGCCGAGACCTCGACGACGGGCATCTCCCTCAGGCTGACGACGGCCGTCTTGACGAAGGGAAGCTCGGGAGTGAAGCTCAGCCGGAGACGGGCGCAGCCGCGGAGGGACGCGACCGAGATGAGGACAGGGAAGGGGACCGTCGTGAGCTTGGCCTGCGCTCGCAGAAGGTGGAGAGCTCATCAGTCGCTGGCTCGTTCGTATCGGACGATTAGGTGAGGTCGCAGAGGAATGTGAAGGAAGGAGCGAAGGAATGCAGCGAGACGCACCACCCCGACGTCGAGGTACGCGACAAAATGGATATTCTCCGTCGGGTCCATCGGCTCGACCTTGCCCTTTCCCCTCTCCCCGACTTTCCCATCCGCTCCCTCGTCCTCCCTCTTGCGCTCGACCCTCCTGCGGTACCCAAACTCGACCTCGAGCTCGACCGCCGGGCGCCCCTCCTCGCCGAGGTCCCCGCCCCCGACGAGCGCGCGCACCTGCGCCGGGTCGTCGGCCTGGTCCTCGGCGTCTGCCGAGAACGGCGCGGGGCGGGGCAGGGCCGGGTCGGCGAACGCCGAGGTCGTCGAGCCTGCGGCGTCGTTCGTGCGGGCGTGGCGGGCGCGCGTGAAGGGTGGGGCGGAGGTCTGCACGGGGGCGGTGGACGCAGAGGGAGAGTGAGAGTGGTGGAAGTTGGAGGAGGTGGCCGGGTTGGTGGTCTGGGGCGGGAGGACCCGCATGCCCAGGAGCTGGACGGGGTGAGACCCCTGCTCGAGAGAGGTGATCTTGACGGCGTGCTGAGAGGGGAGCGAAGCGCCGTGCCCGTCCGAGCTGTCAGTGGCCTGCAGTCTGAGAAGCGCCAGGGGAAAGCCCGCAGGAGACGCACAATGACAGACGGCATGAGGGCCATCATCTCGTCCTCCATGAGGTCAATCGCCGCGACAAACAGCTGCCGGTCGACGATCGGCCACAGCTTGTTCATGAGGCCATTGAGCCACTCGGCCGACTCGAACTCGACCTCGTCGGCAACCTGCGCCGTCGACGAGGTGGGCGGGGGGTGCACGAGCGGCGCGCGCAGGTTGGACGCTGACTCGGCGGCGTAGTCTTGCGAGAGCCCGTGGAGTCGCTGCGTCATGGCGTGGAAGCAGCACCCTGTCGAGACGGAGAGACGTCAGGTTGCGAGGCACTTCTTGAACAGGGTGCGGGAGGGAGGGGGACGAACCGACGATGACGAGGCTCAGGACGACGCGCTTCTCCCACGAGATGACGAGCACGTTGACGGCAACGACAAGTCCGCCAGCGAGCACCGTCACGTACAGCGCCTGCAAGCGAGCGAGCGACTCGGCGGTCAGCGAACGACTCGGAGGTGTGCGCGCGAAAGGGAGGAAGAGGGCGCACCTTGTTGCGCACGTCTGCGGCAAAGTCGGACTGTATGGCGAGCTTGTCGAGGACGGCCTGGGTCTCTTTGCGGCGGTTGACGACGCGGATGGCCTCTTCGAGCTGGTCCGGGTCCTCGGCGGCATCGCCCTCCAGGTCGGCCCCCTTGTCGGCGTCTGAGCGGGGCATGGCAGCAGAGTGCAGCGAGGCAGCGAGGGAGCGAGAGGTCCAGCGGGGCAGACTGAGTGGCAGGAGCGAAAGAAAGAGCGAGCGGGGAGTCCGGCCGCAGCACCTGGCAGAGGCTCGGAGATGACGACCTGGCCAGCGTGAGCACCGGGGAAGCAGCACCGCGGGAAGGGAAGAGCCCAATGGGGCGAGGGAGAGCTAAAGCGAGCAGGGGCGTCAACTACAAGCCGGATCGAGCCGGTGCGAGTGCGGGTTGCTGGCGAAGAGGCAAGAGGACTCCGCAAGGAGATGCTCAAGTCGCTCTCACCCTTTCCCACCACCCGCTCGCACCGGCTGCTTGCCCAGGTCCTTGCACTCATTCCGACAGCCCACAGCAACCCGCCCGTCGCCCCATCAGCTCAGCCGCGCCCGCCCGCATCGAGTCTCCGCTTCGAATCTCTCTCCCCACACCTCCACCTCGACCCGGCATCCTCGGCTTGACCAATGCCCGCCTCGTTCAACGTCGGAGGTCTCCCTGTCGCCGTCTATGGACTAGACTCGCTCTCGCCGGTCAAGCCGGACCAGCCCACCCGCGATGTCGCCGTTGCCTTCCTCCTCCACGGAAGGGGCCAGCGCTCCGACGATGCCCTCATGGTCCGCTTTGCCGAGCGCCTCGTCGCCTACTCGGTCCAGCAGCGCGACAAGGAGGGCGGTGCCCCGTCGGCGGCAAAGGACCTCGTCGTCGTCACGTTCGACCAGCGCAACCATGGCCACCGGCTCGTCGCCAAGGACCGCCAACTCGGCTGGGTCGAAGGCACGAAGCGCCGTGCGAAGGAGCGCCAAGAGCAAGGCCTCGAGCCACACGAGCTCGACAACCCGAGTCACGCGGCCGACATGATGGCCATGCAGACGGGCACGGCCCGCGACGTGTCGTTCCTCGTCGACTTTCTCCCCGCGGCCGTCTTCCCCAACGACGAGCGCAACGTTGTTGACTGGTACTGCGCGGGCATCTCGCTCGGAGGACACGCGACCTGGCTCGCCCTCGCGCATGGTGCGTCTCCCGTCTCTCCACCCTCCCACGTGCCGACACTGACTCGCTCCTCGCACGCACACGTCCACCCCCCCCCCCCAAGACCCGCGCATCTCCCTCGGCGTCCCCATCATCGGCTCCCCCTCGACCCACACCCTCCTCACGCACCGCGCCTCGAACCTCCCCCCGCCCGCGGGCCCGCTCCCCCTCTCCCCGCCGCACTTCCCGCGCTCGCTCGTGCGCCTCTTCGAGCGCGAGGACCCCGCCAACGTCCCCCTCGCGAGGTGGACCGGACGCAAGGTCCTCGTGCTCAGTGGCGAGGACGACGCGTTGGTCAACTTTGTGCATGGCGGGAGTGAGGAGTTTGTGAGGCGATTGAGGGACGACGCGGAGGGGGTCACGGTCGAGGCGTGGGTTCAGCCAAAGACGTGCGTCTCTTCTCTTCTTCCCGTCTCCTTTCCCCCTCAAGTGGGCTCCCACACCCTCTCGAGTACGTTCTGACACCGCCGCCGACCGCCCACCGACCCACCCCGAGACAGCGGCCACGCGTGCACGCCCGAAATGATCGAGCGCACGTGCGAGTTCGTCTACCGCGAGGGGCTCTCGGCCCCGTCGCGGAGTGGCTCGACGGCGCAGAGTGTCAAGGGCGCGACGAGGGGAAAGATGTAGACGAGCGCGGCGCGGAGGGAGGGATGTAAAGAGCGCTCAGGGGCGCCTTCCTGCCGCGCGCGTGCTCGACCGCTCGTTTGCTATTTGTCGTCACAGCGAGGGGTGAGTGGATGAGTGTGCGACTCGCTGCGCACTCGTTCCACGCCGCGAGGCCGCCATTCGCTTGGGGAGAAGCGCGACTTGCGAAGGTAACACTCGGCGACCCGCTCCCTCTGCGCCTTTGCCCCACGGGGCGTCGAAGCTGCATCTTTCGCACTCTGTTCCAGGACCTAGGCGCTCCGCAGCCCTCCACTCACGCGCCCTGCGCCCCCGGCGTCGCCGCAAACACCGGCTCGGCAAGCAAGCTCTCCAAGTCGAACTCGCCCACTCCCGCTCCCCCTCCTGCGCCCTGCGCCTGTCCCTGTTCCTGTCCCTGCCCGTGCGGCTGCCCCGCCGACCCGTGCCCGTGCCCGGACCCACCCAGCAACGGCAGGTCAAACGTCCCGTCGAGGTACTGCGCCGCGAGCGCGTTCACATCCATCCCTGCGCTCCCCGCCGGTGCCGCCGAGCCCGAGCCCATGAGCGGGTCGAGCCCGCCCGCCGCCCCCGGGCCCGCGCCCGAGCCCGCCGCACCCGAGTACAGCGAGACGAGCTCAAACAGGTCGGGCATGTTCTGCGGCTGCGGCTGGTGCTGGTAGGTGCGCGGCTGCTCCTGCTCCTGCTCCTGCTGGTGGTGGTGGTGGTTGTGCGCATGCTGCGACGGGGGCGTCGGCGCGCCGATAAAGGGCGAAGGGAGCGGCGGCGCGCCGTGCGGCGTCGTCGCAGCGCCGTGGCCAGCCTGGTAGGGCCCGTGCGGCAGTGACGGCGCGTAAAAGGGACTCATCGCCGCTGCGCTCGTCGACGCGTGCGGAGGGGGAGGAGGAGGCGGAGGGGGAGGCGCAGCACCGGCCGAGAAGGAGGGAGGGTGCGGCAGCGCGTACGACGGCGACGAGGCGGCGTACGACCCTGTCGCGAAGGGCGGCGCGGCGGAGAACCCGCCCGCTCGCGGGCCCGACAGGGAAGGTCCCGCCGGCGGCGGCGGTGGCGGAGAGGCGGGCTTGACCGCCGCCACGCCTGCTGCGGGCGTCCCGCCCGCGCTGTGGCGCCGGGCTGCGTGGTCCTCGCGCGCGAGGTCGTCGAGGGCGTGCTCGATCGTGGCGATGAGGGGCGCGTGGTCAGTCCAGGACCAGCCCATCGTCTTGAGCCCGCCAAGGAGCCTGGTGGGTGCGGCTCGAGTCGTCAGTTAACCTCGACCGGGACAGCCACTCGGGAGAAAGGAAGAAGCGCACCACCTCAAGTCCCTTTCCCTGTCCTCCCTCGAGATCCCCTCCCCGCCGTCCTCCTCGGCCCTCGCGTCGCGCAAGACCTCGACCCACCTCTCGAGGTTCTCGCTGCGGAGCTGCGTCAAGAAGGCCAAGCTCGGCGCCTCCCTCACACACTGCGCGACCATCCTCGCGGCCTTGAGCGCCGTCGCGTCGACCTGCCGCCGCAGCAGCTCGAGCCGCTCGGTCGCCCTCCTCCGGTCCGCCGCGTGCGCCGGCGCCCCCGCCCCCGCGCCCGCGCCCGCGCCCGTGTCGTCGCGGAGCAGCGCGAGCCGCCGCGCGAGCTCCGTCCTGAGAGGGAGGCACAGCGCGGCCCACGCGAGGCCCAGCGTGTGCAGGCACGCGCGCATGATGAACGTCCTCTCTGCCTCGAAGGGCGCGGGGAGGGCGTGTGCGGCGGTCGCGGCGGGGGAGAGGACGTACGCGATGCGCGACTCGAGGATCACGAAGAGGTGGAGGAGGTGGTCCAGCTGGGTGAGGTACTGCGCGACGAAAGGCTCGTTCAGGGGCTGGCGACGGGCGGCGGCTGGGTGGGCGAGACGGGGGAAATGTCAGCGGGCGGTGTAACACGCTCTGCGGCGGGAGGTGCGACGAGAGGAGGAGGACGACGACGCACTGCCCGAGATCTTCTCGCCACACTCCCTCGCGAGCCGCGCAACATGGTACGTGAACGGCCTCATGGGGCTAAAGAACAGCGTGACCGAGTCCCGCACGTCGACGTCGTCGACCGACTTGAGCAGTGCGTCCTCGATCGAGCACGGGACCTCGCCGCACAGGAGGAGGTCGTCCGTCGGCGTGAAGTGCGACGTGCGGCCCGTGTTGGCCGCGAGGAGCGTCTCGCGCATCTGCGATTCACACACGGGCGTCAACGACCGGAGAGAGAGAAATGGGCAGCGTGAGGAGGAGGGCCAAGGGGCGCACGATGAGGGCGCTCCACCCGAGCGACATGTTGATGACTTTGAGCGGCGCGCCGGGCGCGTCCTGGCCGTTGAGGATCGTCTGCAGGTGCGACACGAACGCGCTGCCGTAGGGCTTGCCCGCCGCAGGGTCCCTGTCTGTCCACGGCGGCAAGCGTCAGGCAGTCGTCTGGTGGATGCGGAAGGGAAGGGGCCGGACGCACAGCCCTCGAGCATCTCGAGGAGGTAGCAGCTCGCGAGGGACTCTTCACACGTCGTGACGAGCGTCCCCCTGCGCCACGCCAACTCGACCGCGTGGCGCCTCAGCCTCTCGCACATGGCTTCGCGGCGGTGGCCGAACTCGCGCAGGTCGGGCTGCGTCGCGAGGACCTCGGGGGTGAGGCTTGCGGAGGAGGGGATGGGGGTGCTGCTGCTGCTGCCGGAGGGGGAGGGGGAGAAGAGCGCCGGGTGGGAGGAGAGGCGAGAGGCGAGGGCGATGGTGACGCAGGCGAGGACCTGCGTGTCGATCGTATGAAACCCCCGTCAGTCTCGTTCCAGCCAGGCAAGTGACACCCAAGGGACAGACCTCGGTCTGCGGAGGAAGAGCCTCGAGGCGTCTCCCTGCGGCGTCAAACTGGTGCGGCAGGCGTCCGCGCACCCCGATGGGCAGCCACGACTGCGGGAACGTCTGATACACTGTTGCGCGCCCGGTCGGACGTCCGCGTCAGACTCGAGTCAGTGACGGCCCCAGATCGAGCATGGAGGGAGGCAAGCGCACCTTCGAGGAGGTGCGTCACGAGCGCCCCGTCGAGCTCCTGCCCCGCGAGCCGCGCCTCGACGTCCTCGCACGAGACCGAGACCGAGACCGCCCCGAGCGGCTCGCGCACGCCCGCGCCGACCCTCTCGCCCGCAGCAGCAAAGAGCGCGTCGAGCCCGAGCGCGTGCGCGGGCCCGGCGTCCGTGCGCGGGTGGTGGTGCCGCGGCTGGACCCACGGCGTGTTGGACGCGCCGATGAAGTCCGGTGCGGCCGGGTCTGCCGTGCCGAATGTTGCTCTGCGCGCGTGGGCGCATGACGCACGGAGGAAGGAGGCGTGTCAGTCGCGAGAACGGGGGCTCCGACAAGACTACGGAAGGAGCGAGAGAGCCGAGGCGCCGAGGACGCACTTTGCCTCCTCGATGCGTTTGCCCGACCTCGGCACGGGCTTCTTCCTCACGACGGGCGTCGTGGTGCACACGACGCCGGTCGTCTTGCACCGGGAGCAGCTCGCAGGGGGGGGCACCGGGTCGCACTTGAGGCGGCGCATCTTGCAGCAGTCGCACGCGGGGAGGCGCTTGCGCTTGGTGCCCGGCCCGCCCGCGCCGGCGCTGCTGGGGCCGAGGCTGGCGGTCTCGGAGGAGGAGGCTGGGGTCGAGTCGCGGCGGTGGGGGGCCATGGCGAAGGCGGGAGGGGGGACTGTGTGAGGAGCGAGGGCCTGAGAGAGCCGAGGGTCGAACGACGGGAGATGCAGTGAACGCCGGCACAGGGTCGACCGGTCGAGGAGTCGAGGAACGCCCGTGTGCACAGCTCGTGCGACTGCCTGATGGACGGGCGCTGCTGAGCGAGCGTGAGCCGGCTCGGGGCAAGCAAAGCTGCGAAAGCCCCGGGTCGACAGATGAGGGCGGGGCGTGCGAGAGCTGGGTCGGTGAGCTCGCAGAGGGGCGTGGCTGGCGTGGCACTGACTAGGTTGTGCTCGGGTGGTGAGGCACCCTGTGCAGGTCACGGCACGGCAGGCGAAGCGAGGCCAGGAAAACGCCGAGGCGGCGGCCCTGCCAGCCCCGGCTCTGGTCGCGCGGGAGATCCCGATCACGCTCGCCCGCGATCTTTTTCCCCTATCTGATGGCAAGTCACCTCGGGATTCTCCTGCTCTTCCCTCGCTCAGTCGACTCCTTCAAGGATGCATGGCAGCATTGCCGTCGCTTCTGGGACGCACGAGCTGGTCTGACCGCTTTCCTCCTGTCTGCGTCGCCGCCATCCACCCCTTGGCTGCATGCACTCGAGCTTCCCGAGAGTCCTCCCCTCGCCTCCTCCGCGCAAGCCCCGCGTACAGCGTACAGGGCACACAGTATCTCCACTTCAGTCACTCTTCCCACCCACACCTCCCCCCTCGCTCCCTCCCTCCCGCACCGCCCACTCCCACCGCCTCACCCCCTCCCAGCCCTCCTCCCCACCCAGCACCTCCCTCCCGACCTGCCCCCACCCACCCGGCGGCAGCGAGGCCCCCGCACGCTCGAGCAGCGCCTGCGCGACCCCGCCCACCTGGCTCACGCCCGTCGGTGCCGCGAGCGGCGCAGAGGAGGGCCCGGTGAGGTACACGAGCGGGCGCGCCCCGCCCGCCCCCGCCGCCGAGTCGGAGTCGGCGCTGGCGGGCGTGCGCGCGGCGCGGAACAGAGGCGAGAGCTCATCGTCGTCGACGTGGCCGGACGAGGAGGAGGAGGAGGACTTCTCCGGGGAGGGGAAGCACCGCGCGATGCGGGCCGCGCCTGCGCGCGGGAGGAAGGGAACCTCCCTCTTGGGTCAGTAGTCCGTCGTGCACGAAGCCGTCGAGGGCACGTCGAGGCTCGTCCGAGTCCCAGTCCGGTTGGGCCGCTCGCCCGCACGCTGCGGACCCGCACGCGGGCCGCCGCGTGTCGCGAACTCGACAGCGCCACAGCCACGAGCATTCGCGACCAAGGAAAAGAGGGAACGCGACGCACCCTCCTCCTCTGAGACCGCGAACGGCGCCCACGCGACGAGGTGGCGCAGGGCCCACCGCGCGGCGGGCGCCTGTGCGCGGGAGAGGTTCGTCGTCGGGACGAAGCCTGCGCGCGCGTGCGGGGGGAGGGTCGAAAGTCAGCCGCGGGTCTGCTTGGCGTTGCTGCGGTTTGCGTGCGTGCTTGCTTGCTGCGGAGGGCGGGGGTGGGGCCGCACTCGAAACCGAAGGAGGAGGAGGAGAACGGCGAGGGGCACGCCGCCGCCGCCGCCGCTGAAGAAAGAGGAGGAGGACCCGCCCGGACCAGGAGGAGGAGGAGGAGAAGGAAGGAGCCAGAGAGCGCGAAAAAGAAGAAGAAAAACGCACCGGGCGACACGGCGACGACGTCGACCCCCTTGTCGGCGAGCTCAGCGGCCCAGTACCCGGCCGAGACGAGCTGCAGTGCCTTGGACGCGGCGTAGCGGGACTTGCCTGTGCTGGGGCTCGTGGCCGGGGCGGCGGAGGGAGGGTGCAGCTGCGAGAGGAGGGCGTCTGCGCGAGGGCGGGGTGCGGGTGCGGAGGCGTGAGCGTGATGGCGGTGGCCCCGCGCGCGGGCGGGCGGGCGGGCGCGGGGAGGAGGAGAAGCGACGCACCGAGCGAGGGGGCCGAGCTGTGCAGCTTGGAGGTGGTGACGACGATGCGGGAGCGGGGCGCGGTGCCCGCCGAGGAGGAGGGAGAGGAAGAGGCGAGCAGCGGCGAGAGCAGGTCGACGAGGAGGTGCTGTGCTGTGGCGTGACGTGGCGTGGCGTGGAGCAGGGCCGTCAGGTCCCCCCGAGCGAGGCAGGAAGGTAATGGAGGGAGGGACTGGGCGCACACAAGGCATTGACGACCGCCTCTGTCGTCCACTGTCCCCCCTCGGGAGCGACCTCTACGGCCTCGCGATCCGCGTCTGCCGTCCACGTCGCCGCGTTGAGCACGAGGGCGTCGACCCTGTCGGTCGCGGCGGCGATCTCTCGCGCAAAGGCGCGGACCGAGTGCGAGTGGGCGAGGTCGAGCGGGCCGAGCCAGCGGAGGGAGAGGGTGTCGGGGTGGGTGCGACAGAGGTTGGTGAGTTGGTGTTGGAGGGGGGAGGGTTCGAGGGTGCGCTGGGAGGCGAGGATGAGCCAGCGAGAGGGCCGAGAGCCTGAGCGGGAAGCAGAGGCACACGCAGAGGCAGAGGCACTGGAGGCGACGAGGCGGTGGCACCAAAGCGAGAGGGCGCCGAGACCGAGACCGGATGAGCAGCCTGTGGCGACGAGGACGGGCATGGTCTAGGTCGCAGCTCGAAGCAGCAAGATGGAGTGAGCCAGAGGTTGGAGCGAGAGGCGACGCACCGCCTCGCTTCGTCACCCTCCCTTGTCAGCGTCGCCCCAAAAGTGCGCCTGTCGAGCCATGTCACAGGAGCCCATCACCATGTCGTCGCGCATGCCAGGGGACGCCGTCGCCTCGTCCGCCTCCCCCTCGCCCTCGCCATCTCCCCCACCTCGTGCTCCTCATGAGTCCCCAACGAGCAGCACCCCACAGCCACAGCCACAGCCAGGTCCAGCCAAGACGGTCATCCTCACCTCTGTCCACCCAACCGACCCTTCCAAGCAGCGCGCCTTCGAGTACCGCTACTACGCCGCCCCCTCGTCCTCCTCCCAGGGCCCCTCGGCCCTGTCGCGCTCCCTGCTCGACCTCCCAGAGTCGTACTTCTCCCCGACCCCCTCCGAGCTCCAGCACGCCCACCACTCGCACGTCAAGCGCACCCACGACCTCGTCGACCGGCCCCTCCTGACCCAGAAACTGCGCGACCAGCAACTGCGCCAGCACGAGAGGGACCGGGCCCAGCGCTGGCCCCTCACGAGGATCAGGGTCCGCTGGCCTGACCGCAGCTTGCTCGAGGGCGTGTTCCCCTCGAGTGACAAGCTCGTCCACCTGTACGAGTTTGTCCGCCTCGCCCTGGCCGACGACGTGCGCGACTGCCCCTTCGTCCTCTGTGCGTTTCCCATCTCCCTTCTTCTCTCGTGGGTCCACGGTGATCGAGTGTCTAATCTTGGCACCACGTCCTCTCGCGCGCGCGCAGACCAATCCCCGCCGCGCACCGAGTACCGCCGCTCGGCGCCGCACCTCAAGGGCAAGTCGCTCCTCGACCTGCACCTGGCGCCCTCCTCGGCGCTCTACCTCAAGTTCGAGCCCTCCCCCTCCCTCGGCTTCCCGCCCGCGCGCGTCGACGCGCTCAACGACCCTGCGAGGGGACCCCCGCTCGTCGAGGCGCTGAGGAGCGCCGTGGCGGTGCTGCCGCCGCCGCTGACGTTTGATCCGCGCGGGGAGGGAGGAGGGGAGGGGGAGGGGGAGGGGGACGAGGCGAGGAGGAAGAGGGACAAGGAGGACAGGATTAGGAGGTTGCTCAGCGGCGGTGGTGGGAAAGGCGGCGCGGGAGGGGTCGCGCCGAGCTGGATGAAGCTCGGCAAGGACGCGCGTGAGTGACGTGTTGGCCCTCTCGTGCAGAGTGTGGGGAGTCGCTGACTCGCTCGCTCGCTCCCGCACAGACAAGAAGTGAGCGTGCCCTGCACCTGCCCCTTGACCGCCTGTCTGTTGCGGGTTGGCATCCCCACCCCCCTCGCTCCCCGCAGTCCCTCCCGCCCTGGGCGGTCCCTCGCTCCGGTCCCGCGTCTCGCCCTGCCTGCATGTCACTCGTCGCCACTTGTCGTACTCTTCTCCCTTCCCGTCCCCGGTTCACCCTCCCTCTTGTCCCTTGTCCCTTGCGCCCTTTCGTCCGGCACCACCCCCTCCTCCCCCCACGCACCTGCAACTTGCCTCCCTTCTCCAGCCTCTTCGTCGCTCCCCCGTGCGTCCTCCCCTGCTGACGACAGCGACGGAGAGCGAGGGCCCGGGGCGAGTGAGGAGCGACGAGCCCGGGGGTCTCTGAGCTGAGGCTGCGCGCCCCCGCAGGGCCTGCCGGTGCTCGGCTCGGCGCGGGCGTGGCCTCCTCGCTCGTAGCCGGGCGGCCGACACTCGTCGGGAAGCGCGGCGCAGAGCACTGGACACCGGGCGGGCGGCTGGGAACGCAGGACGACTCGGAGGCGCAGGCGAGCATGCCACGTGGCTGCCTGAGTGAGGCCTGGGTAGAGCCGAAGCGGGAGCACGACGAGGGCGGCCCTGACCGCAGCAGATGGCAGCAGACGTGTGAGGCACCCACGGAGCGCCCGAGAGGCGGGGCGGGACCAAAGGGCGCAGAGAGGAGGACGAGAGAGGAGTCGACGCGGCTCTCGCTCCCGCACGCCACCACAGCCACAGCCCCATCTACATCGCCCAAGATGAACCCCGCCGTCGCCAACATGGTCCTCAGCCTCGGCGCCATGCAGGTACGCCCCCACCCCTGCCCACCTCGCACCGCCCGCGACGAGGGGAGCGGGGTCCGCGTGCTGAGCGGGTGCAGCACCTCGTCCTGTCCTGTCAGGGGGTGGGACCCCTCGTGTTGTCCGGCGTTCTTGCCCAAGAGGGTCTCGCGAGGCTAGCAGCCCCCACCAGGTGCCGCCATCGCCGCTTGTCGAGCGAGGGACTGACGAGTCTCTCCTCCCCCTCCCCCTCCCTCGTCCACCCGCTGCTTTCGCCTGGACGCTACCTGCCTCGCTGCACCTCCCCACCTGCCGCACACGCACAACCCACACGCGGCCGCCAACCCTCCCCGCCGTGTCCTCGTCGACCACCTCCTCCACGACTCGATCACGGCCCCCACGCTCAACCCCCTCTCTCCTCTCCTCTCCTCGCCACAATGCCGCCCACCCCACACACCACGCCCACCGCACCCGCATCCCTACCACCGTGATCCTCCACGCCCCCGCGCGCAACACAGGTCGCGCGCAAGATCGACTTCAACGACGACCAGGTCCTGTTCTACGTCCGCATCTTCTACGTCGGCGTCCAGGCCATGACGCTCGCCATCTACTACTACGTCACCCTCAAGGTGCGCCCTCCCTGCCCCTAGCCCCGCTCCCCTCGCGCCAACAAACCCCCCTCCGAGTGCGCGCAGATCAAGCAAAAGAACGACCTCAAGGTGCTCAAGTACACCGAGCCGGCCAAGCCCATGTCGGGCGAGGGGCCGACGCAGGTGACGACGACCAACCGCGACTATGACCTTGCCGAGACGAGCAAGGCGATCCGGAGCGTGCTCATGGGGTGCCTCTTTGTGCGTGGCGCTCTCTCTCTCGCTCATTCTCTCTCTGCGGGGTCGGGTGAAGGAGAGGCTGATGCGAGTGTGTGTGTGTGGCGGGGCGGGACAGATGGCGGGCATGCACCTGTACATGAAGTACACGCAGCCGCTCTTCATCCAGGGCATCATGCCCCTCAAGGCCCTCTACGACTCCAAGGTGCTTCCTCTCTCCTCTCCTTCCCCCGCTGGAGGCACCCCACTCACTCACTCCCCCCCCCCACTCTACCCTCCTCCCCCCAGATCCTCAAGATCCACCTCTTCAACAAGCCCGCAACGGGCGACCTCAAGCGCCCCTTCGAGGCGCCCCCGGGCCTCTTTGCCGCCGCCGCCGCGGGCGCGGGCAACAACAAGACGGACGCCGCGGCGGTGGAGGAGCCGGCCAAGGTCGAGGCGAAGAAGACCAAGTGAGGAGGGTGCGATGTGCATGCGCGTGGGAGGGGGACGGTTAGACGCTGGGGGAGAGGTTGGAGGGAGGGAGGGGTCAGTGGCTGTTGTAGCGGTGCCCCGGGAGCGCACGTGGGGGAGGGTGGGTACAACTGCGGTCTGTCGCAGTCTGGGGAGTGCTGTCTGCTCTGTGTGTCTCGTGGCAGGCAGTTGGCACGTACGAGAGGTCGACGTTCCTCTGTGCTAAGATCGATAGGTGTGTCGTCACGTCGTGTACCCTGACAGGCCTGAGCTTGTAGGAGAGGTAGCCGCGCTCGACGGAATCGCCTTGGCAAGGCCGGCCGGGGCGGTGCTCTCACCCTCGCTCCCTCGCTGTCCATCCTCCCCAGTGTGCACCTCGAGTGCTCGCACTGCTCACGACACCCTGCACATGGAATCAACCGGCGCTCCGCACGGCACACGGCGCGCGTCGCCCTCTGCCAGCCCGCCCGCCATTCAACCCTCGAGCGATGAGCGTTCACGGCGGGACGACGCTCAGGCGGCAAAGAGGCGCAAGGTCGAGACCAACCTGGACCACACGAGTGCGCTTCCGGCCCTCGCCTGCCTCCCTGGCCCACGGCTGACCCCCCTTTCGGCGCCCCCCACCGCAGCAACCCCTCCCGTCGCTTCAACCTCTGCCGCCGCCGCACAGACGCCCGCACCGACCGCCAAGAGCACCTCACAAGCGCGCACGTCGACCCCCGCGCCCGCCCCCGCAGGCTCGCCAGCCGCGTCGTCGACCCCGTCCAGCGCGCGCGCACGCAACGCGGCCGCGTCGTCGTCGTTCGCGCGGTGGACCGACGACGAGAGCCGCCGCCTCATCGCGGCGAGGACGGCGGGATTGTCGAACGCCGCGGCGGCGGAGCGGCTCGGCCGGACCGTGTCGGCGTGCGCGCAGCAGTGGACCAAGCTGCGCGCCCGGGACCCAGAGTTGCGCACTGGGAACCTCTGTGCGCCCGCAGCCTTTCTTTCATTCGTGCTGATCCTGACTCTGCGGCGGGTGCCTGGTACCTTGTTCCATATGGCTGGCGCAGCGCAACCAAGTGGGACGGCAAGTGGCGAGCAGGCCGACCCCTCATCGTCCGGGCCCACCCCGCCGCCAGCGCCAGCGCCCGCCGCTCGCTGGCGGCCCGAAGAGGACGTCGAGGTCGTGACCCTGCACGCTGCCGGCTGGACGTTTGACCAGATCGGCCACCGGCTCGGCCGCTCGGGCGTGGCGTGCCGGCTCCGGTCGGGCACGCTGCGCGAGCAGGCACTCGCGATCGCTCGTGCGTCTGCGCGCGCGCTCTTTCCTGCGCGGCCGTCCTCCTCCTGGGCCTTCCGCGTGCTGACCCTCGTGTGGACTCGACCAGGCTCGCCCCGCGAGAGTGCCTCGCCCGCCACCGCAGGCGCCTCTCCCGCTCCTGCTCGCTCGCCGCAGCCCGACAGCGTCTCCGCCTCGCCCCGTCTGCCGCCATTCACCGCTCCGCCCCCGTTAGCACCACCCAATCTTGCCTCCCACTCCCCAGCTCCCCCTCCCGCCCCGCAGCAGCGACCTCCCGACCCCTCGCGCTCCCCCCACGCCGAACCCGCCCTCGTGGCCTCCGCCGCCCCCCCTCTGCGGCCCCGCAGACTCCTCGGCGCAGCGTGGACGGGCCCGGCGGCGGACAGGGCGCTCGGGGCGCTGAGGCGCTTGCGTGCGCCGGGGCCGGGGCCGGGGCCGGGGACGCCGCGCGAGCAGGCGGCGACGACGTGAGGGGGTGCGGTGCGTTGCGGCGGGGCGGGGCGGGGCGGGGCGGGGCGCAGCGGTTTGTGCGAGGCGCGAGGCGGCTCGGGATGGGCTTGGGAGTCCGAGGCTGCACGACGTGCGGGCCGGGTCGGAGGGGCAGCACAGCGTCGGACGGGGCGACAGCGCGGGGTGGGCCGTTGCGAGGCTGGGCGGGGCCGGGACGCAGACGCGCGGTTTTTCGCACGAGCGCTGCAAGGGAGACGACGTCTCGCTCTCTCTCTGGAGAGCAGTCGACGCGCGGAAGGAGGGTACGCGCAGAGCGTATCGTCGATGGCAACCTCGAGCCCCCACCCTGCCCTCGTCCGTGTCTCCTGTTCACAAGCGTCGCTCCTCACCCCTGCCCCTCGAGCACGCGCGTCCTTCCGCGCGCGCCGACGACCCACCCC
>SOZI01000087.1:0-82556 GCA_006352295.1 Rhodotorula diobovata | reverse complement strand
TACAGTCAAACCTCAGTAATCACATAACTATGTAAATCAATAACCTCTCTTTACCCATGAGAAATGGCTTGCATCGTCGTCTTTACAGCCAAATCGCGACTTCAGTAGGAGGACAAACCCGTATGCCATGTCCATACCAAATTAGCGAGTTCGAGCCGAGAATATGGCTTTTTGAAAGGGCTCGAGAGGCGCGGGAAGGCCCCGAGGACGGCGAACCGCACGCAGGCGAGGTCGGAGCAAAAGCACCGGTGCCGGGCATGCATTCAGCCACGGTCCGCCCGCGCCCGACGCGGCTCGTTCCTCTTCCGCGCAGCTGCGGCTCTCTGCAGCTCTCGCTCCCGAGCAGGCTTCAATGTGCGTATCCACCGCTAATGACGCCTCGTACCGCGTGCAGCATGGTTGGCGGCGTCATCAGAAGTACGACCGTGGCCGGCGTGCACGTGCGCGATGGGTCTACGAGGTCAACAGCCACAAGGGCATGACGATGGCACGCAAGGCGTGTAACAAAGTCAAACGTCAAGACCTCGACAGTCGTCAACTGCTGGCGCAAGGCGGGCATCCTCTCGCCGCGGTCGGCGGACGGGCAAGTTGGTCGATCGCGTCGCCGCACTCTCGCCCTCGTTCTCCGACGACACGCTCGTGGATGGCGAGCTCAACCTCGCCTACCGGCTCCTCGACGACAAGACCAACGCGCTTGTCGAGGCCCAGATCATCTCCGCTAGCTCGAAGATGAGCATCGACTTCCTCTGCGCGCCTGTGGACGAGAGCATCGCCGTCACGGAGACCCCCTCGGACGCCGACATTGTCGTCGAGGTGCTCTACACGCAGGACGTCGAGGAGGATACTGTCAACCAGGAGGAGGACGAGGAGGAGGACGAGCAGGCCGTCGACATCGTCTCGACGGTCCAGGCGGTCACCGCGGTGGAGGATCTCGCGCTCTTCGCGTCTCTCCGCCCCGGTAAGGCATGGACGGACCTGTACTGGGCCTTGAAGGCAAACATGAGGGAGCTGCGCCGAGCGGCGGAGGACTAGAAGCAGCAGACGGTCCTCGACCGGTACTTTGGTTGAAATCGACCCTTGGCTCCCTTTCTCTCGACGGGAACGCCCTCAGAAAGCTTTTGCGCGTTGTTTGGTGCATCTTTCAGCCTGATACGAGCAGAATTGAGCGAGCCATGACCCGATCCTGTAGAGCCATGGGCTCTCTTATACCATGGCCGGGGTGGCTTCTCCAACCCATGGACTTAGAGAGGTTCGACTGTAGTGACGCGAGTCGTCCGGCGCCCGGGTGACGGCGATCGTGATGCAACCCTGCGAAGGCTTGCTTGCCTCCCGCGCCGCGCCGGGTCAAGTCCCCCTTCCGTTCTGTCGCCGCAGTTTGTCGCCGCCAGGCTGGGCTCGCGCGCTGGCGGTATCTCCGGCGGGAGACTCTGTTTCACTGGGGTGGGCACTCGGCACAGGGGTGCGCTATGTACCGGTCGGGCTCAGCACAGTCCTGGAGGCGACGGAGGGCCCGGGCGCCGCGCGGCTTGGGAAGGTCGACTGGGAACGGGGGGTCGAGTGGACGGGAGTCGAGCCGTCGCGCTACTGGATGCGCATGCTGTTCGCAGGGCACGGGAGGTGCACGGGCATGACCGTTGGGTGAAACAGGAACGGCTGCACCGCGTTTTCGATGAGCATGAGAACGCCTCCTTGCCTCTGCCTGCCTGACGCCGCGCGCTCTCTCCTCTGGGCCATGCGGCCACAAGCCAAAGACTGCACAAGACTTTCACAGCTTAATGCGGTACTCAAATGCCAGGCGTCCGCCGGGCAGCGTCGCCGCCCCCATGCCTCACTCCACAACCACCTCGAGCAGCCATGCGTCCTTGAGCCGCTCGTTCTGTGCATTGAGGCCGCCCTGGAGCACGACAGTGCTGCCACGCACGTGGGCCGCCGCAAGCCACCCCCGGGCTTCGGGCGTCTCGCTCGAGGTGGACGAGGGCGAGAGAGGCGCCCACGAGTAGGACGCGGGCGAGGCGACGTTGGCGAGCAAGGCCCATGCGTCCGAGTGGAACTGCAGATCGGGCGACTGTCGGTCAGCGACTTGCAACGCCCGCAGGAGGCTTGACCTCCCTCGCAAGGCGAGCAGAGACTCACAAAGCCCGCGCCATCGTGCCCCAGCTCTGCCGGGGCTCCCTCCCTCTCCCCCATCGCCATGACCGCCACGACACGCTTCCCGTCCCACTCGAGCAACCCATCGAGCCCAACGAACGCCTGCACGGACCGCTTCGCCGGACCCTCTCCCCCGCCCTCGACCTGCGCCTCAACCGACGTCCACGTCTGGCTCGCCGGGTCAAAGACGTCCAGTCCATCGAGCTCGCGCCCTGCAAAGCCGCCGAAGCGAGCGAGGACGCCCGTCGGGAGCGCGGCGAGGACCGTGCCGCCGCGGCCGGGCTCGGGTGCGTTGGGCAGGCGCGACCAGGTCATGGTGTCTAGGTCGAGGGCGTGCAGCTGCGTCAGGCGGCCCGAGGCGGGGCACCCGGCGTGCAGGTAGAGCGTGTTCTGTGCATTGACAGCGAGTCAAGTCAGGAGCTCATGTGAGAGAAGAGGGCGCGGACATGGCAGGCAAGCGGCGAACGCACGTCGAGGGCGGCCATGGTGTGAAAGCTCCTCGGCTCGGGCGGGTCGCCCTTGGTCTGCAGCTCCTCCCACGAAGCAGTCTCGGGCGAGTACGCCCAGATGCCAGCGTCGCCCGTCAGCTCGCCCATGGCCTTGCCGCCGCGCCCGCCCCAGAGGTAGACCTTGTCGCCGCTCGCGACAAAGGTCGCACCGACCCGGGATGCCGGCCAGCTCGCTCCGGCAGTCTCGGCAAAGACGCTGCGTGTCGACCCGTCTGCACGTGTGCATGCACCCGGGACAGAGGTCAGTTTCACGAGGAGTCGGGTCACGCTCAACTCGTCGTCGCCGCACGGTCGCACCTTGGAGGTCGAGCTCTGTGACGGCAGCGTCTACGGGCGTACGAGGCTTGAGCTCGCCGCCAAAGATCAAGGCTCGGCCGTTGCAGACGGCGAGGCCGTGCGACGAGCGAGGTTCGAGGGCATGATCGTGGGAGCCGAGCGGGCGCCAAAGAGCGCGCAGGGTGCGAGAGCCAGTCATGGCGTACGCGACAAGATGGGACGAAGCCGAAGGGGGCACTCGAGAGGGAGAGAGGAAGCCCCGCAGAGGCTCGAGACGCAGCCGAGAGGCCCCGGCGATCGCTGACCGGCGCGGTTCTCGCGAGGCTTCACACGTACGCAGCTAAGCGAGGCGGGCGCTGCTGGATCCGGCGCTCCACCCGTCATCCCTGGTAAGGCCTGCTCGAGGTCAAACGTGCGACGCGTGAACGTACTTGCTCGCTGCGGGGACTCCGAGTCGCCCGGGGCCCCCCTCGGCAGGGCGATCGCGAAATGGACGAACCCTTCCCGCTCCTTCGCCGTCCCGAGTGCTCGGGTCTCGCACTCGCGGCCCAGAGCTCGCCCGGCTCTCACGAGAAAGATGGAATCGGCTCCTGCTCTGCCCGTCGCGCCTGGTCCTCTCTCGCTCCCAGCTCCTCCTCCTCCTCCTCCTCCTCCTCCCGACGACTCCCCGTCAAGGCCACTGCCTCTCGCTCCACCTCTAGCTCGCTGCTACCAGCTTCGACTGCAAACCTAACACGCCCTACCGGGCGCAACACCTCCGCCTCCGTCCCCCCCCGAGTCGAGTCGACGACACGCGCCCCCCAGCCATGGCAGCTGCCTCCGACGTCCCGCCTCCGCCTGTCGCTGCACCGCAGGGTCCCATCGTGGCCTGCCCGTACACTGCAGGCGGTTGCCCACTGTTCCAAACGTACGACATCGACGAGGGCCAGCGCTGTGCCGGGTCGTGCTCGCCAGCACCGCCCCCTCCTCCTCCCGCCTTCTCCCCTCGCGCCGGGCCCTCGTCGTCCTCGGTCAAGCGCCCTGCCACGTCCCTGCTCACGGCCGAGGATGCCGCCTTCCTGAGCGAGCTGGCGGGCGAGGGGCCGGGGGTCTCGCTCTCCTCGCCGGCGACGGCGGCACTGCTCCACCAGGACTCGTCGTGGTCGCCCTACCTCGACTTTGGCATCAGCCCCGGGCAGCTCGACATGTCCGTCATGGCACCTCTCGCTGGACCCTCGACGTCAACAAGTGCCGGATCCCCATCGACACTGGCCGACGCGCTCCCGCCGCAACTCCGGCCTCAGCTCTGGGACCTCGAGGACCTCCTCGCGGACAGCCACGACTCGAAGCGCACCCGCAAGACGCCACCACCGCCGCCAGTGCCCTCGGGCGCTGCCATCCCCGTCGCCGAGTACCCGCACACCGACGTGCAGGTCGACGGCCAGTCGCAGATGGCTGCGAGCGCCGCCGCCTCTGGCTCGCCCACCTCGACCGACGAATCGGACGAGACCGAGGTCGTGACGGTGCGCCTGGTTCGCTCTCTTTCAACCAAGTGCTGTCGCTGATTCTTGGTGGCCCGCGCGCAGCCCTTCATCTCCAAGCTGTCGTACCTGCTGCAGCACGGCGAGTACGAGCCCTGGGTCAGGTGGGACTCGTCGGGCCAGTGGCTCCTCGTCGCGCACACCAAGCCGCACCTGCTCCACATCCTCGAGCGCTTCTTCCGCCACACGGTCACGAGCTCGTTCATCCGCCAGCTCAACGTGCGTCCCCCTCTCGACCCCTTTCCTCCGCCCTCGCGCTGACTCTCGGTCACCCTACCCTACCCCCACGCAGATCTACGGCTTCCGCCGCGCGTCGACCGCCCAACTACTCAACATCCTCGACTCGACGACGTTTGCCTCGTCCGTCTCGCTCCCCGACGGCTCCGTCGAGACCTTCTCGGCCGCCGACTTTTCCGCGTTCGGGAACCCGCTCTTCTTCCGCTCAGTCCCGGGCGGACCGACCTGTCGCCTCGGCGCGCTCAAGCCCATAACGAAAGAGCGCGGGCCGCGCAACCGCGGCAAGAAGGCGCAGCAGCACGCGGCGGCGGCAGCGGCGGCGGCAGCTGCGAGCGGCGTCGCGGGGACGGGCGCCGGGGGTGGCAAGAGCGGCGGCTCGAGGCGGAGGAGTGGCGAACTCGCGACGCCGTCGGCGACGCCGTGAGCACAGGGAGGCCTCGAGGGCTGACTGTCCCCCGAGGCGAGGCGAAGCGTGGCGCAGGAGGGGTTGACCCCCGCGCCGCGAGCCTCATTTCATACCATATCGCTTCTGGTCCTTCCTTCCGTCGCATGGACGTTGCCCTCGTTTTGCCGCCGTACTGCCGCTGTGCCGCTTGAGCTGTCTCCATACGTAGTTGTGCAAAATTCGTCTTTCGCTTGCTCGCCGTTCAGCTGCAGGTCGTCTCGAGTCTCTTCTGGTGGCGGAGAGCAAGCTCGTCACGCTTCGCCTGATTCTTCCCTTGCTCTCGAGCCCTCCATCTGGGCATCTAGGCGGGGCAGCTTGACTTTGCAGGCATGCCCTCGCGTCTCGAAGCTCGAGAGTACAGCACTGATGCACAAAACGACTATTTGTGGCGCCCTAAGCTCGCGAGGGCGCTCTCACGCCCTGCCGGGTGGCTTTGCGCCCGCAAGGAAGTCGATAGTGCCCTGCGTCGGCAGGATCCAGTTCTTGGGCTGGTGCTGCGACGGTGGCAGGGTCGGGTCCGTGCCGCAGAAGTTGTGCGGGAACCCGGGCTCGAACGACTGGACGCCGTCGATGCGGTCGACCTGGTCCTGCGTGAGCTTGAGCTTGAGCGACTGGATGTTGTCGTGCAGGTGCTGCAGGTGCGAGGGGAGCGGGCGTCAGTGCCTCGGGAGAGGACAGGGAGACAGTGCCGGAGCAGTGGGCGCACCTCGACCTTGCGGCCACCGACAATAGGGAAGACATAGGGCGTCTTGGCCATAAGGTCTGCGGGCACGGACGGGCGTCAGTCTTGACCTGGGGTGGAAAAAAGGCCGAGAGGTGAACGCACAGGCGAGGGCGACAGCAGTGACCGACTCGATGCCGTGCTCGGCCGCGATCCCAGCGAGACACTCTGCGTACTTGATCTCGGTCTCGGTGCGCTCGTGCCCTCCGCTGCGGAACTTCTCGCCGGCCTTCTTGCGCTCGTCGAGCTGCTTCTGGGTGAGCAGCTTGCCCGACCCGATCGCGTCCCAGGGCGCAAGGGCCATGCCGAACTGGCGGCACATGGGGATACTGCAGAGGGGGAGGGGGAGCAGGTCAGAGCGAGCCCGGACGTAGCCCTGGTAAAGCGAGGAAGAGACGAGGCCGCACATGTCGCGCTCAAAGTCGCGGATCATGACGTTCCAGCGACCCTGATAGACGCAGAAGGGCGTCTTGCCGTTGTCGATGGCGTACTGGTTGGCTGCGGCGACAACCCAAGCGGGCGTGTCTAACAAGGCCGGAAGCGAGGCTTAGTGCGAAACCCTTGGAGCAGTGCAGGTTGCGGAAGGCGCACCCGAAATGCCCAGGTAGAGGACCTTGCCCTGCTCGACGAGGACGTGGAGCGAGTCCATAACCTCCTTGATCGAGGTCGAGAAGTCCCACCAGTGCAGGTACAGGACGTCGATCCACTCGGTCTTGAGCTTCTTGAGCGAGTCGCGGACCGACATGTGCAGCGACCGCTTGTGGTTGCCGCCGTACAGGATGACGTCGTTGCGGTCGAGCCCGTCGACGTGCGTCTTGTAGTTGGTGGTGAACTTGGTCGCGACGATGACGCGGTCGCGCACGCCGCGCGACTCCATCCACTCGCCGATCCATGCCTCGCTCTCCTCGTTCTGTGTTTGGAGAGTGTGCGAGGGAACGCAGGCGGAGGTGCAGTTGGAGTGGGCGGCGGTTTGACAGGAGGAGGAAGGAGCAAAGTGAGCAGGAGAGGGGCCGAGCGGGAGGAAGAGAATGGAGGAGAGCGACCGCGCGGGACGTCAGCCGCGTGCTCCGTGCGAGTAGAGACGAATCCTCGCACCTGATAGTTGTTGGCCGTGTCAATCATGTTGCCGCCCGCCTCGAGGAATGCGTCAAGGAGCTTGAACGACTGCTCCTTGTCCATGCTGCCCATAAAGTCGGTCCACGCCTCCCCAATCGACATGGCGCCTGCGCGCATGGGCACGTCAACAGTCAGCGGGATGAGCCAGTCGGGGAGTGATCCGAGAGCGACGCACCGAGCTGGAGAGGGGAGACGCGCAGGCCGCAGTGCTCGCCAAAGACGCGGTACCGTCCGAGCGGCGTCTTGGGTTCAGGTGCTTGCTGGAAGAGCTTGTCCATTTCGAGCGAAGAGCAGTGAGAGTAGGGAAGGAGAAAGAGAGAGAGAGGGGAGGTGGGGAACGTCGACAAGGGAGACTCGAAGTGGAGCAAGTGGAGGAAGTGGAGGAAACCATTGACGCGGACGTTCGGCATGCGCCAAGGATGCGCGGCCGTACGGACGGCGACGGCACTCTACAGCCTTGACGGAAAGCCCTGCCTTGCCAGGCCTGTCAGGTGGCGGCTGGCAAGGGCGCCGGAGACGAGGAGACTGAGCTGCACTGCAGCCTGCGATGACGAGGTCCTGAGCTCTTCGAGGGGAGCGAGAGGTTGGAGCGATCGCAGCAGGTCATGGGCAGAACTGACCGCGAGTAGCTTGTGCGAAGACAGGCAAGCAGGATCCGCTCGAGCCACAGCGCTGGGATGGCGTCGACCAGCTGAGCGGGCCGATCGCGGAGTTGAATCCGCGCCGAGCGACGACGACGCCCCTCACCCTTCTCACCCATCTCCTCCGCTCCTCTTGCGCGACGCCGCCTGTCCTCTGGCAGCACCTCCGGATGCTTGGCCGACATGCCGCCACTCGCTGGCGAGCACCGGCGCCTACCTTCCGCCTCCCCACCTCCCCCTCTCCCTCCCCGCCAGCACCCTCGATCCGCACACGACTCGCCAGCACTTCGACTCAGCCGCGATCGAAGCCTACGAGGAAGCGATGGAGAACATTCGGGGCCGTCGGGCTGGCAACGGCGGCCGTCTTCGCGTACGACAAGGAGTTCAACGCCGACGCCATCTCGCGCTCGCTCAGGACGGCGGCATTCGGCATCACGCTCGCGGCCGACTTCAAGCTCAACTTTGACGTGTCCAAGCCCGACCAGGTCGACGCGCTGCACGAGCGCACCGCGCGACGACTCGCCGCCTTGATTGACGACAACAAAGGCCTCTACATCAAGCTCGGCCAGGCCATGGCCATCCAGGCTGCGATCCTCCCCAAGCCGTACCGGGACGCGCTCGGAGGTGTATTTGACGCGGCGCCCAAGATCGAGTGGGACGAGGTCGTGCGCGTCTTCCGCGGCGAGTTCGGCGTCGACCCGGGCGAAGCGTTCGAGCACTTTGAGCGCGAGCCCCTCGCGTCGGCGTCGATCGCCCAGGTGCACCGCGCGAGGTTGAAGCCGGTCGACGGGCGGCCGTGGAAGGACGACGAGGGGTGGGTCGCGGTCAAGATCCGCAAGGAGGCGGTGCCGAAGCAGATGGAGTGGTGCGTCTTGCTCCCCGGCTCCTCATGCTGTTGCAAGACACGGCCCGTCGTGGTCCAGCACCAAGCTGACTGCCGAGGTATCGCGCGCAGGGACCTGTTCTGCTACCGAGCGCTCTTGTGGACGTACGAGCGCCTGTTCGACCTCCCCGTCGCCTTCATCAGCCAGTACATCTCGGAGCAGATGCGCAAAGAGGCCAACCTCAAGACTGAGGCGAGCAACGCCGAGCGCACCGCGCGCTACCTCGCCGACGAGCCATCGCTGCGAGATCGCGCAACCGTGCCAAAGGTCAACTGGCAGTGGACGGGCGAGAGCGTCATGACTGCAGAGTGCGTCTCTTTGCCTCTTTTGCGGTCACTCTTTGGTACTTCTGCTGTGCTCACGCTGACGAGAGGCTGCCTGGTCAGCTACGTCAACGCCTGCCGCCTCACCGACAAGGATCGGATCGCCGCCGCCGGGTTCTCGCTCAAGCAGGTCATGGACACGGCGACCGAGGTGTTCTCCGCCATGGTATTCAAGTGGGGCTTTGTGCGTAGGCACGAGCTATCAAGCCGCAGCGACTCGTGCTGACGCGCAGCGTCCGCAGGTCCACTCTGACCCTCACCCCGGCAACATCCTCGTCCGGGGCAACCCGAAGAATCCGTCCGAGCCGCAGGTCGTCCTCATCGACCACGGTCTGTACGTCGAGCTGCCGGAAAAGTTTCGCCACGAGTACTGCCTCCTGTGGCGGAGCTTGTTCGTCGGCGACGTCAAGTCGATCGAGAACATCGCCGTCAACTGGGGTATCCGACGCGAGAACAGCGACATCTTCGCGTCTCTGACGCTGCTGCGCCCGCACCGTCTGCGCAAGAAGTCGCCCGAGGAGCAGAACAAGACGACGGCCGTCTCGCGCTCGGAGCAGCAGGCGTCGCTCAAGGAGCGCATCAAGACGATGCTCGCCCAGGAGGACCTCCTCCCTCGCCCACTCGTGTTTGTGACTCGAGCAATGAGAATGATGCAGGGCAACAACCAGGCGGTCGGCTCGCCCTCGAACCGCATCAACATCCTGGCCCACTGGGCCGCGACAGGTCTCGCCATCTCGACGCCGCAGCACTCGCAGTCGCTGCGTGCGCTCGGCCTGCGCGCCTACACGGTCGAGAAACTGCGACTCGTCATCTTCCGCGTCGTCCTCGTCTTTGTCGACGTCGGGTTCGTCCTGACGCGTGTGCGCGCGTGGCTCCAGGAGCGCATGGGCCGCAAGGGCGAGCATATGGAGGACTTGCTCGAGAAGCAGGTGACGGTGCGTTGTCCCTTTCTCGCTGGCCCTCGCGAGGAGGTCGACGCGCTCGCGCCGCATCCCCGCCGAGCTCTCGCTCGGGGCGTGTCCCTTTCGTGCACCGATTGACCCCGGCCTCCGTGAACGTACTGCAGGAAATGGCGCGCCAGGAGTTTGGCGTCGAGCTCGACGACAGCGCCTTTGCAGGCTGAGCCCTCTCCAGCACGCCCTCCCTTCTCTCGCTAGACCTCCCTCCTCCTCTCTCGTATAGACCTGTTGTCCCCCTCCGTGTATAGTGCCTGTGCAAAGACCTTGCTCGCAATCCTTCAGGATCCCGTTCGTTTCGTCCACCTACCGACACGGAAAGATCGCCGTCGAGACGGGTCAGAGCGCCGCTCGCCAACTGGCCGCCAGCTCGATGGCAAGCGGTTTTCCTCGGCAGAGGATCGACACTGCTTTCATTCGGCTTGAATGCGGGGTGACTACATAGGCAGCGGACTTGTGTGCTCAGACAAGACGAGTGGCGCTGGCGGAAGCGGTTGGCCATGACGACGCTCAGAGCTCCCCACCATCGCCAATCGAGAGCCGACGGCCGCCGGACGACGAGCCTGCCGCGTCGACCCTGGTCGCTCGCTTGTGCCCTCTTCCTTCACACTTCTCGCACAGCTTCTCGTTCTGCAAACGACCCACAAAACACACCCTCGTGCGTCTCTCGCCCCTTGCTTCGACCGCACTCGGACCTTCAACGCTCACGAGCCCCCTCGCTCTCTCCCCCACTTTCACGCAGTCGCACCCTCCACCACCACCGCTTTTCCAACTCCAGACCAATCCACAGCCATGTCCGGCGGTAACGGTATCCTCGACACCCTCAAGAGCGTCGTCAGCGACGTCGCCTACCCGAATCGCGAGTCCGAGACTGGCCGCGACAACTTCGACGCGGCGACTGGAACGACGGCGACGCACGACGGCCCCGAGTCGCTGTGGGGTGCGTTCTCCGTCTTAACTTTCCTCTCTCGGAGTCACGGGCGGCCGGAAGCCTTCCCGGGCGAGAGAACGAGGCTGACCTTGTTCCTCTCCTCCCCTCCCTTTTACTTCACGGCGTTCATCTTCACAGACGCTCTCCGCGGCGACGCGGGAGTTCAGACGATGCGCGCACACGGCAACATCGGCGAGGGCCACGGCAGCGGCCTGCAGCGCAAGGCGGTCGCGCACCAGGAGGAACTCGCCGAGCGCACGCGCCTCAAGCGCGAGGGCCTCTTTGAGCCGCACGTCAAGCACGACAAGCTCGTCAACATGAGCGACGAGCACCGGTCCGTCGCCGACGGCGCGAAGACGTTTGGAACGGACGGGTCGGGCGAGGTCGATGGGACGGCGAGCGCGAGTGCGGACGACAAGCTCGCGAGCGCGGACGACGAGAGGCTCGTCTGAGGTGGGACTAGGACCGCTCTCATTGTAGCATAGCAACGTCAATTCAGTGCCGTACATACACGTCTCGCCGTCTCGTGAAGGTGTGTGTGGGTGTCTACGAGGTCCCGCTGCGCCTGGAGGTCGCCGCACTGCAGCCTTCCTGACTCGCCTCGTGCCGATTCTCGCAGCATCACCTTCACGCATCTCCCTCGTCGTCGCGATCGTAGACAGCATAGCGGGAGAGTGGCGGAAGTTGCAGAATGCGCAGGCGAGGCGAGCTGGGGGGGAGAGGTGCGAGACGACAACAAGGGAGAGACGGGTACAAGGAAGTGGACGATGCGATGACGCCAGAATCAGAGACGGCCAGCCTTGCGCAAAAAGAAGAGCACGCCGGCAAGCACGCCGCCGACGTCTTTTTCGCGCGAGGGCAGGAGTAGTCAGCGCTGCAGCGGTCGCGAGAGGTGCAAGTCGAGGGGATCCACGCACGGCCTGCAGAGTCGGTCATTCCGCCACGGCGCAAGAACCCGTTGTAGCAGTCCCAGGCAAAGATGCCAGAGACGCAGAGCCACGCGGGCACGGGGACGACGAAGAAGAGGAGGAAAGTCGTCTTGGGGAACGCGCACGCGAAGAAGCTGATGGCGCCGTAGGTTGCGCCGCTGGCACCGTGGGCCGCGTAGTACGGGTTGCGGGTGACAAAGTGGTTGACGAGGAGGGAAAAGGTCGAGGCGGTCACGCCCTGCAAAACGCGCGCGAACGCTCTGGTCAGGCTCGAGCGGGCGTGAGATACGAGAATGTCGAAGCTCACGGCAAAGAGGTACAGGCCGACGAAGGCACTGTTGCCGAGAATCGCCATGACTGCCGGGGCCATAAAGCTGTGGGGAGTTTGAGGCAATCAGTCATCGAGGAGAGGCGGGCCGTCAAGGTCGAGAGGAGGGCTCAGAGCGCGACGCACTAGAGACTGAGCATGTTGACAAGGATGTGGCCCGTTCTTTCGTGCGAGAACGCAGACGTCACGAGGGTCCAGACTCGACCCTGCGAGATGTTCTGCCAGGACACGGTGAAGTTGCGCTGGAGGAAACGGACCCACGACGCGTCGCGAAAGCGGAGCGCGAGTGCGTTGCCGTACGACCAGGCGAGGTAGACGCCGACGTTGATCGCTGCGTGGAGGTTTCCAACCGGTCAGTGATGGCTCGGCGAGGGCAGACGACCGAGAGGGAGGGAGGGCGCACCGATGAGTCCGTAAACGAGATACTGCCCCGGGACCGCGTCGATCCTGTCGCGCCAGTTGGGGTCCCTCCGTCGTCCGTACGAGCTGCCCCTGCCCCCTCGGCCATAGTAGGGCCGGATGCCGCGCGCGACGGCCGACGAAGCGAACGCGCGTCGCGACCCAGCGCCAGCGCCGGCAAAGGCGACGGCAGCGGGTCGAGGCGGTGCTGCTGATCGCCGGAACGCACCGCGGAGAGCGAGGAAGGGCTGAGACGGCAGCGCCTGCAGGCCTGGGCGGTAGGACGGGGTGAAGGTGGCGAGCGAGTGTCGAGGTGCGGGGAGGGACGACGACGGGGTGAAGAAGGGCACTGGATGCAGGGCGGGCCGGGCGATCCTGGCAAGGAGGACACGTGCGAGGTTCCCAGCGCCTGGGAACGCCATCCTGGAGTGAGCGGCGAGAGTAGAGAGAGCCAACCTTCGTCGAGCGGAGATGAGCAAGGTTGACCCTCGTCGCTCTTCTCGCACAGCGCCAAACTGCCCGAGACCTGCTCGTGTGGCGTCAGAAGCATGCGCTCGAGCGCCTCAGCGCGCGCAACTCTCGCCTCATTGCACCGCTTTGTCCAACGACCCCGGTTCCGAGCGGGCGCAGCCTACCTCGTCGTCTCTCCGGCAACCGCCGTGCTCAGTGCTCTCGTAGGGAGTACGAGCGAGTACAGGTGCGTCGCATGTCGCCAGCGTGCTGAACGAGGGAGGTCGCGGACTCACCCGCAGCCTGGCGCAGGTTCCCCCACCCGCTCGTCGCGACAGAGCTGCACCTCGCCATCGCGGTCGTGGCCCTTCTCTCGGCCGCCTTTGCCGCAAGAACGATCGAGCAAAGACGAGGACGACGACGAACCCCGCCAAGCGGGACCGACCTCGTCTCTCGCGTCCTCGACCCGCTCGCCTCTGTACTGCCAAGCGGACCCGCCGCTCAATCTCTCAGCTCTACCTTCTCGCCCTTTGCCCTTCTCGCCACCCTCTCGTCCACGCTCGCCTCCCTCTGCGAGGTCCGAGCACATCGCATCGTCGACCCCGCCTTCTTCGCCTTTGCGCGGCTCCTCCCCCTCCTCGCCTGCGCCGTCTCGGCGCTCGCGCTGCCGCCCACGCTTCTCCCGCGGCGACTCAAAGCTACCGGGGACGCGAGCATACATGCTGCGCTGTGGCTTGTCGTTGTCGCCGGCTGGGGCGTGACGGCGAGAGCGGGGCGCGGCAGCTGGCCTGTCGCGCTCGGGTGGGCGGCGGGAACACTCGGCTGGGTGCTGTCCGCTCAGGCGGCGGCGTACGTGCACTCAGTCGGGGGAGGGCAGTCGGCGGCGCGGAAAAGAGCAGGGAGGACTCGGTGCGTCTGCCTTGGCCGCGCTCGTCCTGGCTTGTCGCTTACACCGCCGCTGTCGTTTCAGGTCGGCTGCTCCGCAACAACTTCTTCAGCACCTCGTCTTCTCGATAATTCTGCTCGCCATCCCGACTCTCTTCTCCGCCGAGCTGAGCGACATCCGCCGCTCTCGGCACCACGCCTTCTTCCTCGAGCCCGGCTTCTGGGCTCAAGAGACCGCCATGGCGCTCCTCTCGCTCGTGGGGCTTGGCTCGTTCTGGCACCTCGTCTCGGTACGCTCTCGCTCCTGGACCCAGCTATCGAGCCGCGCGCTGACCCTCCCTCGCCATCCGGGCAGACCTGCTCCCCGCTCCCCGTCTTCGGCCTCGTCGCGACCAAGGACGTTGTCATCCTCCCCCGCCTGTACGCCACGCTGTTCGGCAACTCGCTCGACGCGCTCACGCAGGGAGAGGCGCTCCTCAGCGAGGGGGAGCAGGCCGTCTTGCTGGTGCTGCTTGCGGGGTGGCTGTTCGTGCGAGCGGCACGGGAGGAGGGGGAAGAGCTGGACGGGGGTAGGGAGAGGTGGAAGGAGGGTTAGAGTCGAATGGAAGCCACGGGGTGTTCGTGTGCGTTGCGAAAGCGGGGACCGCCGCCCGCCCGAGAGGGAGATACGCCGCAGACGACCGGACACGCTTTCGACACTGGACTCGCTGCCCTCGCCCCCAACGGGTCGCTCCGCAGTACCGCGAGCCTCGGCAGACCGGCGCAACCCAGTGCAAGCGAGTCTGCAGCGTCCTTCGCCGCTCGTCGTTGCACCTCGCCTCTACCTCCCTCCCAGGCGGGCCTCCTGAGTCGGGACCTATGCGACGACCACCTCGCCGCTGATGACCTCCTTGCCCGTCTTCTTGATCTTGGCCAGGATGTCGTCGTAGGGCACGGTCGTCTTGACGACGACTTGCTGCGTGTCGAGCGAGACGTCGTACGAGGAGACGCCTGTCCGCGTCAAAGGGGCTGCGAGTCAGCAGTTTGTCGCAGCAGCCAGCTCACTCTGTAGAGCCCGACACTCCAAAAGAGGGAGCACAGCGCGACCGAGAGGGCAGCCTGCCAACGCACCCTCTGTCTTCTTGAGCACGCGCTCGACGGCGCTCGAACACCCGCCGCAGGTCATCTTCTGCTTGAGCGCGATCCGTCAGCTGCCTGTGCGGGATACAGAGCACGCAGGGATT
Source organism: Rhodotorula diobovata (assembly GCA_006352295.1). Lineage (NCBI taxonomy): Eukaryota > Fungi > Basidiomycota > Microbotryomycetes > Sporidiobolales > Sporidiobolaceae > Rhodotorula > Rhodotorula diobovata. Next base: position 67,635 of record SOZI01000087.1, on the reverse strand, counting down.
CGGGCGCACAACGTTGAACTTGTAGGTCGACTGCCGAGGTGGGGGAGCGAGCGGGAGGGAGGGCGCGGTGGTCAGCGGGGGGCTGTGCGCGTAGGTGAGGGGGTGGGATGCACCTCAGCCATGGTGTGGATGAGTGGGACGAAGTAGCTCGAGTCTAGCGGAGTCAGAGAGAGGAGGGACAAAGGTGGAGCGCTCACTCAGCGGTACCAGCCAGGTCACCCTCTCGCGTTCGACTTGCTCGCGGCAAGGATCGTGCTACAGCCTGTCTGCGAGTCTTCCGGACTCTTCAGACTCGCTGCTGCGCTTCTCACGAGCTCCCGCAGCCAACCCGAGTTGTAACGCCTCGTCATCGCTCGGACCCTTGCCCTCCCGCTCCCTGGCCTCCGCTGGGCAACTGACCGGTGCATCGAGCACTTTCGTGCACTCTCTGAGGCACCGCTGAGGTCGTTCAGAGGTGGCACCCCTCCGCGAGCCTCGCTCGGGCACTGGCGCTGGGTCACCCGCCGCTGCCTCCCTGTGTCTTTCGCTGTCGTTAAGCTCCACGCCGTCGTGTCGACTCGCGCAGGCTCACGCGACACTCGACCATGAAGACGATGGGGCGCGAGCGACGAAGCGGCAGGCGGAGGAAGCGCCGGCCCCTTACTGAGCCGTCTCTACAAGCGAGGCTCGCCAGGCTTGCGCGAAACGCGCCCAGTTCCTTCCGCCGGTGCGGCGCTCGAAGCGACTCTCAGGAGGAATCAGCGCGGCCTCGTAGGGTCTCGTGCGCGCTTTCACGCGCATGTCTACTGACGCGATCTGCCCTCGCTCGTGTCAGACGCCTCTGCGGAAAGGAGAGCAGAGGCCGGGCAGCCGCACACAGGGTGAGCACTGGCCGTCCTTGGCGAAAAGGGCGCAGTCACGCGCAATCGGACGAGCGAACCGTTGGGGCGGGGAGGGGGACCGAGCGCTGGCGCGCGTGTGAGCGCCCTGGGCTCCGAGTCGGGCGACGCCTCTTTCCCTCCTTCCCCTCACTCGCCCGCCCCTTCGCCTTCGCCTTTTCCCCCCTCCGAGTGCCAGTCCTTCACACTCTCTTTGTTGCAGGGTGAGCCCCCTTCGCCTCCCTCTCTCTTTGGGCCTTTTGCCCCGAGCGAGCTCTGACCGACTCACCCCCCCTGCTCCCGCTCGCACCCAACGCGTCCCCACTCTCACCGCCCAGTCAACGCTCGTTCCTCGCTCGACGCGACGTCCTTTCCTCGTCCCTTTCCTCGCACCTACAGCACCTCGCAACCTCCGCATCTCAGCAGCAGCACCCCGTCCCCCTCGCCCCCGCAAAACATGAAGCTCTCGCTGTCGTTCCTCTCGCTCGCGCTCGTCGCGCCCCTCGCTCTCGCTTCTGGTACGTCCACTCGTCAATCTACCCCCTCGACAGCGCTTCCCGCGCCAGGACGCCCCTTGACGTCCCGAGTTGACTGACGCGCGTCGCGTCCTCGCCCCGCACAGACCGCCATGTCTCGCCCGACTCCCTCGCCAAGCGTCGCCACTTTGGCCAGGTCAAGCGCGACCACAGTGACTCGTACGGCGGTGGCGGTGCGTACGGCGCGCCTGCGGCGCCGGCTCCTCCCCCCGTGAGCGACGACGCCATGTCGTCGTTGTCGGCCTCGTCGTGGTCACCCTGGGGGGCGGGCTCGTCGATGGCGCACGACTCGGCCATCGCGACGAGCGAGAGCCCTTCGCCTTATGACACGGCCAACTGGGCACCGAGCACGACGGCGTCGGCGAGCTCGTGGGCGGCGGGTGGTAGCGGCTACGGCGGCTACGGCGGCGGCGCGATGGACTCGTGCGTGCAGCAGTGCATGGCCTGTGCGTCCCCTTCTCTTTCACCTCTCGTCGCACTTCGCTCGCATGTCCTGACTGCACATGAGCACTGCCCTCAGCCAACTCGATCGCGTGGCCTGCCGCGTCGGCGACGAGCGGTGGCGCCGCGTCGGGCACAGCCTCGGCTCCCCCCGCTGCGAGCAGCTCGGCGGTCGCCGGCGTTGGAGGCTACACAGGCACGCTCCCCGCTAACGGCTCGGACCTCATTGCGGGACCCGGCGAGGTCGTCGTCGCGCCCAAGATGGGCGACCTCGTGCGTCGAAATCTCTCTCGGAAGCGAGCTCGACGAGCCGCACTGACCGTCCTCGACCTTGACAGCGCATGGTGCCCTTCAACATCGCCGCCAAGCCGGGCGAGACGGTCCTCTTCAAGTGGGGCGCGGGCGTGCGTGACACCCACTCTCTCCGGCATTCGCGGACGGCGAGCTGACCCCGCCGGGTCCTGCCCCTCCGCTCCGTCTCACCGTCGCAGCCGCACACGGTGACGCAGTCGTCAGCCGCGAGCATCTGCAACGCGTCGCAGGAGGCGGGTGCGTTCAAGAGCGGCATGCAGAACGCGACGTTCGAGTTCCCCGTCAAGGTCAAGGACGAAAAGCCCGTCTTTTACTACTGCGCCGTCAAGATGCACTGCCAGATGGGCATGTTTGTGCGTCGCTCGCTCGTTCAGCTCTCTCTCTCGTCGCTGAAAGCGCTCGTCGACTGACCTTGGCAACGATGCGCGTGCGCTCGTGCAGGGCCTCATCAACGTCCGTCCTGTCTCGCTCCTCCCTCTCCTCACGCGCCAGACTGACGACCTCGTTTCCGCTCGCAGGGCCAGGTCTCGCTCAATGGCAATGCCTCGTTCGGCAACTACATGAAGACGTGGGCCAAGAAGTGCGTCCCCCGCGCTCCCCCTCCCCTCTCGCGTCGAGAAGGCCCACGCGCGGCAGCTGACTCTGCGCGCGCCCTTGCCCCGCCTCGCCTGCGTCTGCAGGAGCGCCGAGAACCAGAAGATGTGGGACGAGACGGTCAAGATCACGATCGACTTCCCCGACGCGGCGAGCTGGGGTGACGACCTGTCGGTGCGTCCTCTTCCGCCGCCCTCAGAAGAGTTGCGCTGCCGCTCACTGCCTGCTCACTCCCTCGCTCGCAGACGGACCAGTTCGAAGACTGGGCCCTCCCGATGGCCATGGAGTCAACTCTCATGACGCGCCAGTACTTTGCCCTCAACGCCAAGGCCCTCGCCGCGACCAACGGCACCTCCTCGTCGGGCAACTCGTCGTCGGCGCCAACTTCGGTCTACGGCGCCGCCGCTCCCTCGGCGAGTGACCCCGCGGCCGCCGACCCCTCTGCGGCGGACTCGACGGCGGCGGCTCAGGCGTCTGGCAGCACGAGCGCCGCGCCGCGCGAGGTCGGTGCGTCGTTTGCCGGCGGTTTCCTCGGCGCGCTCGGCGTTGCCTTGCTCCTCGAGTCGCTCTGAGCGCCCTCTCAACTCAGAGCGGACCTGAGCGAGCGGAACAGGCGCGGGTCGACCTGTCTCTCTCCCTTCCCCTCTTTCCCCTCGCTTGTGTATCCCCTTTGTCGTGCAGCTTTGCCTTTTGTGAACTACCTGCCACCAACTCTCGTTACCCCCTCGCTTGCTTCGTGGCGCGACAACGTCGCTCGCAGGAGGAGCGGCGGAGGACGCGCAGAGGTGGAACGCAGACGCTTTTCTCCTCCTCGGCTGTCGAGCTCTTCGGCGAGAGACGAGCCCTGGTGTCCAGATCCGATGAGATGACAGAGATGCGTCCGACGAATGACAAATGTAAAAAATGCGGCGTGAGGCGAGAGCGTGGGGGAATGAGGAGGCGAGGCGGGGAGTGATGCGCGCTCGTGAAGGGGGCTGGCTACCTGAGGACGACGGGCCCGTTCCACCGCGGCTCGACCGACCTGTGCGAGCGAGGCGAGGGCGAAAGACGGAGTCAGCTTGTGCCAGACAGGCAGAGGAAGCGAGAGGTGAGAGAGAGAGAGCAGCGCACGCGTCGCCGGTAAAGTCGTTGCTGCCCGGCTCGTCCTCGTCGTTGTACAGCCTGCCGTACTCGAGCAGCAGCCTGCTCGCTCGCAACGTGTCAGGGTCCTGCATCGCGTCGCAAGAGGAGGAGGAACCGGCTCGCGCACCTGAACTGATACGCCTCGAGGTCGGCCCAGCGGTAGCACTCGCGGACCCACTCCTTGCCCGCGACGGCGATTTCCTTGCCGAGGTCGTCGTGCGCGCCCTCGTTGTTGATGCCGCCGCGGAAGAAGGCCATGATGTCCCACATGTCGGCGTAGTCGACCTGCGGGCGGGTGGGCGAGCCAGAGCGGGTCAGCGAGGGGCTGGTGAGGGAGAGAGAGAGGGGTGGGCGGCGCACCTGCATCGGGATGAAGTGCAGCCAGGCTGCGGGAGGGGAACAGAGACGGGTCAGTCTGTGATCGAGCGAGACGGGGACGCGAGGGAGCGTACGGATGGCCCAGTCCTGCGCGAGCGAGCAAAGGGTCAGCGTCAGGTCAAAGGAAACAAGAATACGAGGAGGGCGACGCACGGTCCAGAACTCGGGGAAGATGGTCGCCTTGACGACAGCCGCGTTTGACCTGAGGGACCGAGGCGAAGGCGTGAGCAAGAACACAGGCTCCAAGAGCAGGAAGGACGCACATCATGAGACGGCGGAAGCGGCCAGACCAGCTGTTGCCGTCGACGTCTGCGTACATGCACGAGGGGCAGAGTCAGCGGCGGGGGCGGATGAAGAGAGAGAGAGCAGAGGAAGGGGAGGGGGGAGAAGGAGGAGGACGGACCAAGCACGTATTTGTACAGGCTCGCGCGGTCAAACGAGATGCGTTTGTCGTAGCCCTGGAAGACCTCAAACATCTTGGCGCACGTGCCGTCCTCCTCGACGCACTGAACAGCGGGGCCGACCATGCCCGCGTCGAGGAAGAGCGGGTTGACGCGGTAATTGGGCACCTCGACCGAGTGCATCACGTCGTTCTCGTCCGTGACGGTGATGTTGCGCGTGCCGTCCTCCTGGTGCGACAAGAGGTGGAGCCTCGCGCGCTGCGACGTGCGCCACGGCGTGATCGACTCCCACAGCGGGCCCGACGTCTGGCCCCGCCACTGGAGCGACGTGAAGGGGCGCTCCTCCCACGTCGGATCGTGCTTGGCCTCAAGCTCGAGTTGCTCGACGATGAGGGCGTGCACGTCGCCGAACGTCGTCTGGACGCCCGGGGTGAACATGGGCATGACGGGCGTCGGGTGGTGCGAAAAGACCCACGACGTCGTGCAGTGCGTGTGGCGGTAGTGCGGCGCGTAGCACACGTCCATGTAGCCCTTGAAGTCACCCACGAGGGACCCGATCGACCCCTCGGGGTGCGGCGGCATCTCGAAGCCTGTCGCGTCGAGCTCGGCATGGTAACCGTAATGCTCGAACCCGAGCTCTCGTGCGGGGCTGTCGGGCGGGCAGAAGATTGGATAGCCCCAGTTGGGGAACGGCCCGCGCTCCTTGGGGTCAAAGGGAGGGTCCTCGTCGTCGTCGACTGCGCGAGGATCTCGACGTGTCAGCGCTGGCTCTTGGGCAGACGAGAGAAACATGGTGGGATACGCACACTCGCCACGCTTGGCCAAGCCCTCGAGTCGTATCCGCTCCTCGGCTGCGACGGCGATGCGGGCATTGTCGTGCCCGTTGTAGACGATCGTCATGTCGGGCAGCAGGGCGGCGAACCGGCTCATGAGCGACTCGACGCCCTTTGCGCGGTCGTGGTCTGCGAGGGGGCCCTCGCGCAGGATGCGGCCGCGCTGGACGCGGATCGTCCAGGTCGTGTCCATCGTCTCGGGGATGTTGGCGACGCGCTTGCGGAAGACGCGGGGCGGGAAGGCCCGGTACATGAGGAGGTCCTTCTCGATCAGGTCGAACTCGTCGATCAGGAGGATCTTGTGCGCCTTAGCAAAGGCGTACCTGCATCGCAAGGGCAAGGGGCCTGGTCGTCAGCGCCTCCCCGAGAGGGCGGAAAGAAGGGAAAGAGGGAGAGACGCACCACTTGTCGAAGCCCTTTGGCGGGTTGCGCCCATGCCGGCGCTTGTACTCGGCCACCGCCTCGGCAAAGGTCGTGCTCTGCCGCGCCTTGAGGTCGGCCCACTGCTGCTTGGCGCGCTTCATCAAGGCCGGGATCGGGTGCGGCTTGCCCTCCTCGAGCGGCAACCGGCTGTCGATGCCCACCTCCGGCAGGTCCTCTGGCTCGAGCGGGCGGACGAATGCCGGCTGCTCGATGGGAACGACCCCCTCGCCGTCGAGACGCACCCCTCCTGCGCCGCCAATGAGGTTGTCGCCGCCGAGCGCAGGTCGCTGCGCGTCCGAGCCGTGCCACCGGATTGCGTCGGCCGCACGCTGCGGGATGTAGGGTCCGACGGCGCCCTGCACGCGCAGCTTGACGGACTGGGACGAGGGCGAGGTCGAGTACGAGAGGTAACACACGAGGAAGAGGAGGAACCCGACGATGGGGAAGATCGGGCCTCGGCGACCGAGGACGTAGATGGGTCGCAGGACGAGGTTGCGCACAAAGAGGAGGGGCCCGGCGCCTGCGCCGCGACCTGCCTCCGAGTAGAACGGCCGCGGCGTCATGGGCGCGCGCTTGCCGTACGTCGGCAGCGGGCTCGACTTTCCGTGCCCGTTGCGCCCTGCGCTGTAGTCTTCTCCCGCTCCTGCTCCTGCTCCTCCTCCCACGAACGGCAGCCAGCTCACCCACCGCGACCAGCCCTGCGCAGGCGAGTCGGCGTACGCAGGTCCCGCCGAGCTCTTGCGGCCGTGTCGCGGCGTGGTCGGTCCTGCGCCGCCAAAGCGAGGGGTCGTCGGGAAGCGTGGCGATGGTGCAAACTCGCTCAAGAAGGGCGAAGGCGGGATCAAGATGTTGTCGGGGCGGTGCGGTGGAGCTGCTGCGAGAGGCGAGGCGAGACGAGGTCAGCGAGGCGGCCCTCCCTGGCACCGCCTGACGGTGATCGAGCGCACCTGGGTCCCCGAGGGTCGACGGACGCCGCCCTGCGCTGCCGTTGACTTGGGCCATGGCGCCGGTGCGCGCGACGAGAGAGCTGAGAGCCTAGGCGGCCGGGAGCGGCGACGTGCGAGGACTGGCTCGAGTCTGACTGGGCCAGGTGGCTCTGAGCTGCGTGGAGAAACGAGCTGAGCGCTCGCTGGCTCACAAGAGGGAGTGCAGCGGTGGGAGCGAGGGGATCAAGGCGGATCTCCCGCCGCCTCGCCTCCGGAGTCCGCGCAAGGTTGGCGCGATCGAGACCGGGCGGCGCGACTAGATGGTGCAGCAGCTCGTGCAAGCCTGTGCTCAGTCGAGCACTTGCGGGACCCACACACATCCATAGGCCAGCCTCTCACCCCCTCCCGCGACCCGCCTCCCCGGCTCATGTCCCGACCTCGCCTCATCGCCCACCGAGCCCCTCTCCCCGCCTCTCAGCGCACTTGTCCCTGTGCATGGCAACATGGAGGAACTTGATGTCGCGACCCTGCACCACTCCTTGCTCACGAAACCACGCGTCTTGTCCTCCTCGCTTTGCTCGAGCGCCTCGAGGGCCAGCCGGACGGCTCGACTTGAGGCCTGAAACGGGCCCTGCGGCGAGGAGCCGTGTGCACCTGCTTCGGTGCTGCTTGCGATTTTACAAGAGCTGACAAAGACGAGCAGCGACCCTGGACCGCCCACGCTCGCCCCGCATGCTCTTCTTCCGAACAACCTCCGGCCCGACCTTGCTCCGCATGTTCGTGCGCTACGGGAGCGCAGCACAATCGGGACTGCACGTTGGGCGACAGTCGGAGCGGCACAGCTCCACTCGGACGTGTCTCGGCGGTAGGACCGGCGGCATGTCCACCATTCCCTTGCGACTCCTGCCTCTCTCTCGCTTCTCTCGCTGCTCGCCTCTCGCTTCTCGCTCTCCTTCACCCACCTTCTTCCCGCCAGCACCTACCTCGACATGTCCTCCCTCCCTCCTTACTGGCCGACAGGACCGCAGAATGCGCTGCCGTGCAATTCGACGCTCATCGCCCTCGTCCAGTCGGCCGTCGGCCTCGCGACCAACGAGATCAGCACCCAGCAGGCTGTCGCCGCGGGTAGCTGCAGGTGGACCGGAACCGACGCTTCGATCGTCAAGGAGGCCAAGCACGTGTGGGAGAGAGCAAACTCTTACGGCTGTGCGGAGTCCTCCCCTCGTGCTGAGTCTTTCTCCTCCTTTCACTGACGCTCGTGCCGGATGCAGACGCTCCCTCGACCGTGTGGGCACTCTGCGCAGTGACCATCTTTGGCCTCTCAAGCCTGTTCCACCTGTACCAGCTCGTCAAGTCGCGCCGTTGGTCGTACGCCGTCGTTCTCGTCGGCGGAGGCCTCCAGATGGCTGGCTGGGTCGAGCGCTACTATGCCTCGCAGGACATCACCGTTGGGTACGTCGTCGAATCGTTCGGGCGCTCCCGCACGCTGGACTCACCGCGCCCCCTCTTCTCTCTTTAGCTACGTCAATCAGCTCGCCCTCCTCACGGTCGCCCCTACCTTCTTCTCCGCAGCGATCTGTGCGGCGCCACCTCTGTCTCCTTTCTGGCGAAGCTGCAAGACTGACGAAGCGAGCGAGGTCACAGACTCGCTGTTTAGCATGACGGCTGCCGCGCAGGACCCGCGCCTGCTCCCGCTCATGAATCCTCGCGGGTACGCACTCTCACTCCGCTAGCGCGCGCTCTCATCTCGCTCACGCTGTTCTCTTGAAGCTAATTCATTACTTTCACCGTCGTCGACTTCATCACGCTCGGTGCGTCCTGCCGCCGCGGCTCTTTGCCCGCGCTGTCCGGCCAGTTTATTGATTCATACGCCCGCCCCGCAGTCATCCAGGCTGTCGGTGGCGTACGTCAACGCCTGGCCGACCCGCCTCAAGACGGGCAGGCTCAACTGACCGCTCTTCTTCGCTCACAGGCCCTCGCAGCGATAGCCTCGGACCCCTTGCTCTTCAAGACCGGCTGCCACACGATGCTCGCAGGCATCGTGCTCCAGTTCGTCACGACCCTGGCCTTCCTCGCCGTCTTTGGCGTCTACTTCCGCCGCCTTGCGCGGGAATACCCGGAGCGTCACGTCACTCGCCTTCAGTCGGGGACGGGCGTCGTCTTCCGCGGCACGCTGGCCATGGGGGCGCTCATGATCATCCGGTACGCGCTCTCTCCTTTTCCTCTCGAGCGTCGTCGACCTTGCAGGCTGACTGAGGCTCGCTCCCTTCGCGCCGACACAGGGGATGCTTCCGCACCGCTGAACTTGCCGAAGGTCTCTGGGGCAAGGTCTCTCAGACGCGTGCGTAACATCCACGCACAGACGCGAGTCCTCTCGCCCGGTCGAGAACGACTTTGCTAACCCGCCTTGCCCCGTCGACTCCTGCGCAACGCAGAACTCGCCGTCATTCTCCTCGACTGCGTCCCGATGATCCTCGTCATCCTCCTCCTCAAGTGCGCCCTCCGCCCCGAGCGGCGCAGCTTGCCTTCCGAGACCGAACGCGGGAGACTGACTGACTGACCCGCCGCCGCACCTGCTCCCGCAGCGCGACCCACCCGCTGTACACCGTCAACCCGCTCGTCGGACGGTCGAAGCCCTGGTCTTCCTGGGCCGACGGCGAGGCTATGCGGTTGGGCGTCATGAGCAGGAGCGACAGCGCCGAGAAGCTCCGGACGTGAACGACTCGCAATAGCGACAACGAGGTCGTCTTGAGCCCGTAGCGCCCCCATCGTGCCCAAGTCCCTCGCTCCTTGTAGACACTGTGTACAAGGCCTCTCCACGCGGCTGGCCCGCCCTGTATCACTGAGCCCGCTTGAGACCTCTCCTCGACTTGCGAAGGTCGGGCGGCGAGAGCGCTTGCGGCGAGTCGACGTCTCTGCCGGACGGTGGTGCCCCTGGATGTGCCTGCGGCGAGCTGTGCTCGCAGAACGAGAGAGTCCTCCAGTGGACGAAACAAGAGAGTCTACACCTACGCGAGAGGCCACCCCGACACGCCTGCGCTTGCTCCCTCGAGCACGTCGGCTCCTCCCGCAGAGACGGCCGTCCAGTCCCCGAGCCACACATCCTCGGCGACGGACTGCCTCATCACGCCCTCTAGGCTTGGCGGACCAGCGGGGAGGGCGAGCAAGTCGAGCAGGCTGGGGTCGACAGACGGGAAAGGGGCGAGGGACGCCGTTGGAGGAGGCGAGGAGAGCGCCGGCGGCTCGACGCCGGACGCACACGTCTCCTGCTTGAAGTAGGACCCGGGGGATGCCGGCGCGTGAGAATCAGTCCGCGCCGGTGGCTCGGAACCCGAACCCGGGCGTGTCGGCTCGCCGAGGGCGATCGCGCGCCGAACGCTCTCGATCGTGCTCGTGTCGGTGAGGTACGTCCACGAGTTGATGCGCGTGAGGGAAGGGACGGTGCTGGGCGGCGAGGCGGACTGGGCGTGCGAGATCGGTGCGTAGAGGGCGTCGAGCTCGGCTGCGGGGGCGTCCGGAGGAAGAGGGTCAGTGCAAGCTCTTCTACAGTCTACAGGGCGCGAGGACGCCACGAACATCCGAGGAGGACGTCGAGCGTGACTTTGTCGTGCGCGACGGCCTGCAGCGTCTCTGCGAGGCGGGGCGTCTCGGGATAGGCAGCGTATTGGCTCTCGAGCGCGGCGTGCAGGCTGCGACGGGGCGAGCCCTTGATCAAGACCTCGCCTCAACATCACCAGAGAGGTGGGCAAGGAAGGGGACGCACTAGTTGAGCGACGCGAGCTTGTCCCTCGGCCCGCCGGGGTGAAGCTCGTCGTCCCACGCCGAGGTTGCAAGCACAAGCTGCGCCATCTCGCACAGGCGACGAGTCGACCAGAACGTGCCCGTCATGACGACGACGTAGTTGGCAGCCGAGGCGTCCTTTTTCCGGCGCGGCTGGTCAGAGCGGGCTTGACGGCGAGCGCGAGAGAGGCAGACGCACACGGGTCGCGCGTAGGTAAGCGCACGCATTAGTCCGCAGCCGCACATAGCGTTGCTCGAGACCAAGGCCTGCGATCGCCTCGGGTGGCGCAGGGAAGTGGCGGCGGCCGTCGTCGTCGACGAGGCGCCCGAGGTGCTTGACGATGGCGAGCTCAGCAAAGAGCACTGGCGCGCAGATCGTGTTGGTGTACATCTGAGGGGGAGATGTGACGTTAGCGGGGCGGTTGGGCGGAGGGAGGAGACAGGCAGCACTCACGGTCAAGATGCTGTGCTGCAGTGGCTCGCTCACGCTCCGCGCAACATCGAGAGCCATCGTCCCCCACTCTAGCAGCCTCTCTTGCGTCCGCAGAGCCTCCTCGTACTCTACCAGGCGGTCCTGCGCCTGGTCGACGCTGCGAGTCTGGTCGAGGAGGGTGGCGACGTCACGGAGGAGCGTAATGCTGACGAGGAGGGGCCGACTGAGGGCAACAGTGAGGGGCCACGGGTGGCCCAAGGCTTCTTCGAGCTTGGCACGGGACTCGAGGTAACCATGCTCGCTTCGGAAGAGCTCGTCAAAGTCGGCGTCGGAGCTGCGAGAGGGCGTGACGTGAATCAGCCCAGCCTCTCTCCGCATCACCGGCTGTGGGCGCACATGTACGGTCGGGCCGCGTGTTCGACTGCTGCGCATGCGTCGACCACCGTCGCGGTCCACGTGAACGCAGTCGTGCCAATGCCGTTGCTCACGAGCGCGACGGGGTCCCGTTCCTTGAGGGTGTGGATGTGCCCCGCAGCGCTCGAAAAGTACGCGCACGCGTCGTCCGACGCGATGTTGCCTCGGCCGGCCGCTTGCTGGAGGAGGATTAGCGCGACGGCATTGGCGAGGGTCGGTTTGCGCCAGATCGCGAGGGCGTCGGCGCTCGATTGGGCGTCTCGGAGGAGCTGGAGCGGCATGGCAGAATGCGTGCTGGCCCTTGCGGCCCAGTGTGGCGCGGCAGCTGCGCAGATGACGCGGAAGACGAGCTGCCAAAGGCGGGTCAGTGCACATGCGAAGAGGATTGAGAGCGCGATGCACGAACCTGGTCGTCGACGGCGAGGGATGACACCTGTCGGCCCCTGCTCGGAGTTTCGTTCGAGTCAGAGCTGGCCTAGGCAAGAGCTGAAGGGGACGGAGAGCGCACGCGGCTTCAAAGCGCGAGAGCAGAGCGACATAGTCGAGGAGCGCCGCCGGGAACACGGGCATGCCCGAAGCGCCTCCTGCCTCTGTGAACGCGTGAAGCAGCTCGTATCCAATGTCACTCGCGAGCGTGCTGGCGACGAGTTGCTGTTGTGGGCTCGCCGAGGACAGGCTGGTCGTGCCGCACAGGGCCTTTGCCGCCTCGATGCGCGGGCCGGTCCGCTGACGCTGCGCTGTGTTGCAGTGGAGGGAAGGTCAGCGTCCTGTTTGTCGCTCAGAGTGGGGGTCGGCGCACACAGCGGGAGTTGCGACGTGATGCAGTTGATGCCTGCGCTCGCCCGACCCAGGTCAGCTCCGCTCGTGTCCGCGCAACGCGTCAAGTGGACAGAGGCCATACGCACCTCTCTTTGCGCATCCCTCGCACGTCGGTGGTGCGCCTTGCGGGTCGGGACTGGGCTGACGAGGCAGCCTCGAGCACCTCGTGCGGCGCAGTCGACACGCGTCGCACGAGACGGGGATCGGACCCTTGCGGCCGGGGGCGGTCATAGTGGAGCGCGGCAGTGATCAGCGCGAGTTGAAAGCAGCAAGGCAGGGAGCAAAAGGGGTTGAGCGAGCAGCCGCAAGGTGCGCACGCACGCTCCCGGACGACCCGGCCGCGACGGGCCGGCAGAAAGTTGGGTGACAGAGGAGGATGAGCAGGAGAGCCTGCGTTTGTAGCAAGCGGGCTCTGTACGTGACTGGAATGTGCAGCTCAGCTTGCAGTGCAGGCCAGGCTGCAAGAGAGGTCGAGCCGAGCCGAGGCAGGGCGATTTAGACGGAGGGCGGAGTCGTCGTTCAACCTCGAGCTCTCGCTCGTCTCTCCTCTCCCTCCTTCCCTTCACCCCCACGCTCACTTGCCTCGTCCCACCCTCCTTCCCCACTACCCGTCCAAGTAATGGCCGCCCCTACCTTCGAGTTTACCACCGCGTCGCCCGCCCAGGCCGCCCCTTCGCCCGTCGAGTCGATCGCGCCCATGCACGTCGCACCGCAGGACCAGGCTCAGCTCCCGCAGGGCACGGGGCCCATCGAGCAGGGTCACTCGACCATGCAGCTCGGCGCAAAGGGCTTCCTCATGAAGAAGATGGCCGCGAGCGGGTGCGTCTCTCTCTTTCTCTCTGTCCTTGCCCTCGGTCGCGGCCTCCCCGCCTCGCCTCGCCTCGTTTTGCCCACACACGCTGACTGTGCCCGACTCTTTCCCTTGCACTTCTGCTACCGTCACTCTGCCCTCACCACCGTGTGGCCACCTCCCGCGTCGCACCCGCAATTCCCCCTCTGACCCTCCCCGGCGTCACTCAACATCCGGCTTACCTCCTTTGTGCCGGCTCACTCGGTCTCGTTCGACCTCTCCGCCGTCGTACCTGCGCTCGCTCGCGAACCCCTGCGCTGCATCACGTCACCCCTCGACCTCAACTCCTTCCCAACGCCCTCGCCCTTCCGCGAACACCCTCCCCCTCGACGACCGACTCTTGCGCCTTCACCACTACAGCCAGTCTGCATTCCAGTCGCCGACGGACCACATGGTCTCGCCCTGCACCAAGAAGCTCGCACAGAGCAAGCAGAGGCACTTCAACAAGTGCGTCGTCGTGCTCCCTCCTCTCACCCTCGTCTCAGATTCGGGGAGCTTTGGGGGGCCACAGCTGTCGCTACGCGTGCCACGGGGCGATTTCTCCCGAGCGTTCGGGACACGAGACTGACTAGAACGCGCCGAAACAGGGGCAAGCCGCTCTCGCTGTCGTCGTCGTTCCAGGCTGCCGGTCAGGCGCCGCAGAAGAAGTCGAGCCTCGGCCAGTCTTCCACCATCGGCGCCGAGAACACCGCGCCCTTCTGAGCGAGCGAGCCAAGCGCTCCCGCCATTTCCAGTCGGCCTCGTCGACTTGTACCACCAGCCCGCTCGATGGCGTCCGACCCCCCGACTCGGCTCGAGGCGACGGCGCACTTGGACGCACTCACCCGCTCACCCAGCAACCCCACTGTCGTTACACCTTTGTCTCTTTGCCTTTCGTCTCCCTGTGTCCTTTCTTTCCATCGCATTCGCCTCGACTAGCGCCTTCCCCCACTCTCCTTGGCAGCTCCTCGTTCTCCCTCATCCCGCCCCCTCCTCCTCTCCCTCCGCGGACGAGCGCCGTCACCTTATTGGGGCTCTTGCAGTGTACCAGGATCTTATCCCTCATTGACCCGGCAGCTCGAGAGCGGCTCGCACTCGCACAGACCGTCGCTCGTCTCGTCTGCGCAACTCGATCATCCCCCTGCGCCCGCTGTGAAGAACTGCTACGGCGTCTAGTCGCGCCGCTTGTCCTGACCCGTACCGGCCCCACCGACGCTCCCTCCCCTCTTCGCCCACGCATCCTCCCCACCCTCGTCCTCTCCATCCTCCTCCTCATCCTCCAGCTCCGCGAGCTCAAACACACTCCTCGGGCTCTCCGCAAGCCACACCCCGTCCGCACTGCCCCTCGCCGCCCGACTTCCCGCCCTCGGCCTCCCAAGCTCGACGTACCCCTTCCTCCGCCTCACGCACCGCCTCGCCCCTCGCCACCCGACAAGCGCAGCAACCACGAGCCCCACCAGGCCCGCGAGCGCAAACATCCCCCTGCCCTCGCGCGCGCGCGCCGCGCGCTCGGCGTCCGCCCGCGCCTGGTCCATGACCGCACGGCCGAGGAGCGCGTAGTGGCCCCCCGCGACGGGGCGGCTCAGGAACCCGACCGACCACCCGTCCTGAGGGGTGATCGAGTCCCCGAAGACGGCGTTGCGGTCCTGCCGAAAGTAGCGCGACAGGGCCTGGACGAAGAGCGCGCGCGAGGGGGACGAGGGCGGGAAGAGCGCCGAGGCCCACGCGAGCCAGTCGGTCTTGGCGCGGGTCGGGAAACGAGAGTCGAGTGGTGGGCCGTAGGGCTCTGGGTGCGTGTGTCAAGGGCGGTGTGAGCGAAGGGAAGAGTGGGAGGGGAAAAGGGGCGGGCAGCATGACGCACCTGCGACGGTCGGGTAGAACGCGTCGAGCATGCGGTACACCGACTCGGGGAAGACATCCGTGCCGAGCAACTTGTCAAAGTACAGGTTGTACTGTAGGCGCGCGCGCCCGTCAGCGGCCAACTCGAGAGAGGCGAGAACTCGACAGCGCCGAGCGCACATGCGTGACCCAGCTCGACTGGTTGTTGTACGTTCCAAGGAGGTGCGTCTTGTCCCTCGAGATTGTCATCTCGAGGAACGTGTCACGAAAGCGGTTCGACACGTCCTGCGCAAGCGCGTGCGGGCGTCAGATCGAGTGCAAGCCCGGCGAAAGAAAGAAGAGGTCGGGCACGCACAAGGTAGTACGCCTGGTCGGCGGTCTCGCCCAGGTCCGCAGCGATCTCGCTCATCGCTCGCAAGCCCATGATGCCCTTGACGACCTGCGGTCGAGGACATTCACGAGTCAGGACATGCCGAGGTGGGAGCAGGACGGCAGGCGCACAAGGGACGTCTGATTCGGCGCGGACCCAAAGACTGCGCCAGAGAGGAGCGTCAGTACATTGAAGAGCGAACAAGGGCAGGCTGCGCGCACAGTCGTCGGTCGTGCCTGCCGGGCGAAAGAAACAGGTCAGCGAGCGGTCGGCGAGGCTAACGAGAAAAGGTGACGGACGCTGATCGCCTGGATACAGGCTCTCCTCCTCGAGGTAATCTGCCCACTTCTTCAGCAGCGCGTACCGCTCCCTCGCCTGGTCCCTCGCCATCCTCGCGCCCTCGCGCCGGTGGTCCCTCCCGGCGACGACGTCTGCCTCCCACCCGACCCTCCGCTGTCCCTTCTTCCCCACCCAGCTCGACGCCTTGTTGACCCAGTGCTTGACGCGCTCGTGTGCCGAGAGCGGCGTTGACGAAGGGTCGGCCACGCGCATGCCCGCGAGCTGGAGGCACAGGGCGTTGCCCGCCTCCTCGATCGGCAACCCCGGATACAAGAAATCGTTGTGGCCCGTCGCATTTGGGTAGTGGTCGCCGAGGTCGTGAGCGGGCGGGACGGGCACGTACTGCCCTGTCGCCATGTAGCGGTGGATCGGCTCGAGCAGGAGAGGGAGAAGCGTCGGCGAGGCGTAGAGAAGGAAGGGGAGGAACGGCGCAATGACGTCGACCGTCTGGCAGTTGCCGTTGGAGCTGATCTCCTTGAGCATGACTAGGCGGGCGGAAAAAGGTCAGCTTGCCCTCTGTGGGAGGAGAGGAGGCCGGACGGCGCTACTCCCGGACGCCGAGCGGTCGTACGCACCCATTGCTGGCACAGGTTCCCCTGTCAATGGGCTCCAAGCCGCGAGCCCTTCCTCAGCGCGTCGCCCCTCGACCGACTCGTCCCACACGGCCTCGAGCGCCATGAAGATCTGCCGCGTCGAGATGGCGACAATGTGCGCGTACTCCTGCGACTCGACGGCCCGCGCGTCGGCGTACAGCTTGGCGTTGAAGTCGTCGCTGAGGCGCTTGGCGGTCGGATAGTCCGAGAGGAACCAGCCGAGCAAGTGCGCCGCGTCCCGGAACGTTGACGCCCACAGCGGACGCAAGGGGACGACCGTCTCGACCTCGGGCGTGCCCGTCATGTACTGCACGAGGGGATCTCGCACGTGGCCGATGGCGAGGAGCGCCGAGCGGGCCTCGGGCGGGCTCGCGGGCGAGATGCGGCCGAACGAGTGCGCGAGGGCAAAGACAGGCTCGTCGAGGACGCGCGAGGCGTTCCGCGCGTCGCGTGTTCGTGTCGGACGAGGCGACGTCTCGTTGACGGTGCTGTGGAGCGACCCCGTCTCGGCGAAGAGCCGTCGCGTCGTGACGGCGTCGTCGCCCGCAGCAAAGGTCGTGCGCACAGTCGAGCCTGGCTCGACGTGTGCGGCGTACCACAGATCGCCCTGTAGAATGCGGTCCGTCGAGATCCACTCGTTGGACCACAAGTCGTTGTGGAAAGCCTCCTCGAACGGCCGCTGATGCCGCAGCCGCGCCCTTAGCCCGACAAAGTCCTGCCCGCTCCGACTTGCCGGCTCATGCACAGTCCACTCGAGCTCCTCGTGCTCCTCGTCGGCGAGCCAGAGCCCGTTGACCTCGGAGTAGACGTCGACGTCGTGCGGCTGCCCGTCGAGCGACTCGGCGGTGAGGTGGAGGTACGAGAAGGGGAGGGATTGTCGGAACAGGTCGGCGGGCGTGACAGGGGAGAGGAATGAGGCGTGCAGGGCGACCGTCGGCGGATCATCCGTCAAGGTGAAGCCCGTCTCGGCGGCCGTATGCCGGATCGAGGCGTTGCGAGCGGCGGGCCCTGTGCAGGAGTCGCGAGGTCAGATCTCGAGCGCTTTCGGGCTCGTCCGAGAGGGGCTCACACTCTGTGAGGTTGCCCATCCAGTTCCACGTCGAGCCGTCCACGCGAAGGAGCCCCTTCCACCCAAGCGGAAGCGTCGTCCAGTAGTGAGGGTCCATCGACACGAGCGTCTTGTCCTCGCGGCCTGTGAGGTACGCGCCGAGGTACGGACCCCGCACAGCGAGCGGCACGACCTGCGGTTGCGACAGTGTCAGTGGGAGCAGCTCGACGGTCGGCGGGCAGGTGGGGCGCGGACTCGCGATGGGAGTGAAGTCGGCCTCGTCCGGCTGCGCGCTGGCTGTGCACGCGCACAGAGCCAGCGCGGTCAGGGCTCGCAGCAGCATGGCGCTCGCTTGTGGGGGGTGTCGGGTCGAGGAGGTGAGCAGGAAAGCGCGCGCGCGGTGGGCGCGTCGGAGTTCGGGTCCAGGCGTCAGACATGCATGTTGCACGTGCATGGCGTCACGCGCTTGGACGATACTCGTGCATCCAAATGAGGAGCTGTCTGCCGGATTGAGCCACGCGCGTGTCCCAGGGACCCGAAAGGCACCTGAAGCCAGTCGTGTGAGAGGACCGCTGAGACTCGGCATTGCTCGGCATGGTGGCAGACTTGCGGCGATCGACAAAACCAATTGTTCTTTTCGTCCAGTGGTTAAGACACCGCATTGTGGTCACCACTACTCGGAATTTATCTGCGGAAACCCGTGTTCGATTCACGGAGAGGACACTCCTCTTTTTTGCCCCCGGATGAAGCAGCTCGTCAGATGTGATCCGAGGTTGCACGAGGTCGGGAGGACACAAGCAGGTCCACCCTGTCATTCTTGCCTTGACCGTCACGCACGAGGACGGCTGAACGCTGGCGTCGACACTTGGTGAACGTGCGAAAGCGCGCCGACTTGGGAAGGCCCGCTCGCCCCTCTTCTCTCGTCGCCAGCCAGCGCGAGCCACAGTGCTACTGTACAGTACCTGCGCATACGCGTCCCGCTTAGCCGTCGGCAACGGCTTATCTGCGCATTTGCAAAAGGCGCCGCCCAGCCTCGGACGCCGGACGGCGATCAAAAGCCCCCACCTCGAGCCGAGCGCACGTGCGGAGCAGCGCGATTCTTTTTCTCCTTCCACCGTCTCTCCGCTCTCCGCTACTCCCTACACAGCCCTGCACAATGTTTTACGAGCCCGGTAAGACCCCTCACGGACTCAAGAAGGACCCGTTCAAGTCGTGCGTCCTCTGCACAGTCCTCGCCGCCTCGAGCGCTCGAACGGAGCTGACCTCGCCGTCGAGTGCAGCTGCGTCGTCCCTCGACCGGTGCGTTCCCTCCCTCTCCATCGTTCATAGACCGTTACTGACCCGTCGCGCTCGCCGTCACGCTCGCAGATTGGCTGGATCTCGACGCTCAACACGGACGGCACGGCCAACCTCGCACCGTACAGCCAGTTCGCCCACCTGACTTTCTCGCCGCCCTACGTCATGTTTGCTGCAAATGTCAAGGACAGCGGTGAGCGTAAGGACAACGTCGTCAACGCGGAACGCACGGGCGAGTTCTGCTGGTCTCTCGGTGCGTTCCCTTTCTCTCTCTTTGGCCCCGCCTCACTCATTCGTACCGCTCAAGCTGACCGGCTCCATCCCGTCCTCGCAGCGACTTACGACCTGAGGGAAGAGATGAACAAGTCGGCGACAGAAGTCCCCTACGGCACGGACGAGTTCGACCTCGCCGGGCTCGAAAAAGCGCTCGGCTCGCTCGTCAAGTGCCCCTTTGTCAAGGCTTCGCCGATCAACGTGCGTACTTCTGTGCTGCAAGGCCCGATGGCAGACCCGCTTGCTGACCCCGCTCCGCCCGCGCAGTTCGAGTGCGTGCACCACTCGACGATCCGCCTGCCGGGCGACGGCGTCGGTGCGAGCGTCGATGTGAGCTCTTCTCTCTTGCTTTGTCCTCTCTAGGCAGCCCAGTAAGCGCTTCTGTGCGCATATGTGCGCGAGGCGCTGCACTTGGGCTCGCAGAGCTTTCTATCCTGGCGCTCCTGGCTCTCGTCACACTCACGCTTCTCGCCTTGCCCATTTGCTGAAAACTTCGCGTCCACCGTCAGGTCGTCATCGGCCGTGTCGTGGGCATCCACATCGACGAGGCAGTCCTCACCGACGGCGAGATCGACATCTCCAAGACTGTCCCGATCGCGCGCTGCGGTGGCCCCAACGTGCGTCCTGTCTCTTATTGCTTTCGCTGTGCTCCCACTCGTCTGCGCAAAGCAGGGGTCGACGCAGAGGGCTGCACGGTGTCAGTGATCCTTCATGAGACCAGCTGACGACCCCCACCCCCGCCGCCGCCTCGCAGTACGCCGCCATCCGCGACGTGTGCATGTTCAAGATGGTCACGCCCAAAGGAGCCGTCGCTCCAGCACCGGTGAACAAGGGCGCGAAGGAGGAGACGATCGGGATGGATAACGGGCAGAAGGCGGACGAGGCTGCTCGATGAGGAGCAGGTGTGGGGCACGGTGTCGCCTGCGGACGCGCATGCGGACCTCGCACGTCCTGTATAGAGTGAAGAAGAAGACTAATTTGCACGTCTAGCTGCGAGGAAGAAGAGGACGAAAGAGAGCGAGAGGAAGCAGGTGCGGAAGGCGCTGCTGCGGATGGGCGAGAGTGACAGGGCTTGCAAGCTCTACATGCCGGGCCAGAAGCGCTGCTCCAGGTACAGTGTGTACTTGAAGATCTGCGCGCTCGATCGCAGCTTGTCAATTGTGCCCCGCAGAGGGGGGACGGCAGCGAAGAGACTCTGCGAACGCACCTCCTCAGCCCTGTCCCACTCGGGCGTCCCTTCCTCGAGCTGCAGCTTCTCGACCGCCTCTTCGCACTTGGCGACAAACTCGGCAAACTCGGCGTTCGTCCAGTTGTCGATGAGCTCGGTGAGCGCGGCGGACGTCTTCTCGTCGGTGGCGGAGGGCGTTGCCGAGTGCGTGGCTGCGAACAGCCAGGCTTGGTTGTAGAGCTGTATACGGAGGGCTGTCAGTTCAGCTCGTCGACGGAGGACGCTTTGGAGCTTAAGAGCTGGACGAGAGTGCACCTTCTCCATGGTCCACAGCAGGACGAGGCCTTCCTCCATTCCCCCGCCGTTACGGTTCGCCTCGGCGCCCGTCGCGATGAGCAAGTCGACGTATGCCTTGGTCTCGACGCGCATCAGCCCGCCCTGGAGCGACCCTGCCTGCTGCGCGCCCGGGCGGCGCGCAAGGTCGAGCCCGAAGCGCGGCGAGAGGCTGTCGAAGAAGCCGACCTCGCGGTGGATGTTGGACATGGCGTAGGAGAGGAGCGCGAGGGTCGACTGCGAGGCTGACTGGTGTGCGGGCGAGGAGAGCGGGAGGGCCGAGATGAGCGAGGCTGCGGAGTGGGGGAGCTGGGTCAGGGCGGTAGGGGGATGCGGGGGCCGGCCAACACACCGATGAACTTTGGGTCTGCAAGTGGCGTGAGATTCAGACGTCAGGGCCGAAGGCAGCAAGACCGGGCGAACGGACGTACAGCCGTGCAGGGCGTAGCAGCGGTCTTGGGTGAGCCACGTCGACAGCTGCTCGCTCGAGAGCTCGTGCTTGCCCGCGGCCGCGAGGAAGGGGTGCTCGGTGGCGACACGGACCTCTTGCGCCTGTGTCGACGCCGCTAGAGAGTCAGCGGGGGGAGTATGGAGCGCGGCGGGTGGATGAGCGGTGGGGAACGGGGGTGAGCACGTACGTAGCGCTCGAGCATTGTCTGGCAGAAGCTGGGCATCGTCGAAGGTGGCAACGAGAGTCTGTCGGGGACGAGGGGAGCGTAGCCAGGCAAGTGAGAAGAGCAGAAGCAAGAGGCGAAGCGGAAGCGGGGCGGGCGGGGATAACGACGACCCGGGACGGACGACGAGGGTTCGAGCGACTCGGAGGAGGCAGCTGCCCGGTCTGTCGGCGGGAGTGCGGCCCGCAGAGTCCACCGCAGGGTACGTGTCCTTGTCAGAGGCACGCGAGGGGCGAGGTCGACAGACGAATCGGTCGGCCGCCTTTCATCTGCGCAACTCGGCCGCTCTGCTCTCATCCGCCCCCGCTCGCCTCGCTCCCCTCGAGGTCCCCACACCCGCTCGTACAAGGTGAGCACTGTCTCTCCTCCACTGCCCCGAGCCGGTCCCAGGCCACGCCGTGCCACCGTCGCTCCGAGGAGAGGCGAGGATGCCTCCTTCGGCTTCCCACTCCCGCCGTGCTCCTCAGCCAGCGGGTAGCCTCATTCGAGAGCTGTATCACTGCGCGTCAGGCTGCACCCATGCAGGTGCCAGCCGTCGTCGAGCAAGTGCGCGCGCTCACCCTTCCCTCGGCTCGATCAGACCTCATCTCGCCGACCCCCCTTCGCTCGCCCGGCCAACTCTCCCAGCCGTGAGCGAGACACTCCTACAGAGCCTGCATCTATCGCAGTCGAGCTGACCCTTGCAGCGTGCCCTTCCCCCAGACCTTCCGCGCAAGCCCGACCCCCACCCCGCCCACGCCCCCAGCATGACCACCCCGTCGGGCAAGCTTATCGGTCCCAAGCAGCGCAAGGTAGCGCTCCTCGGGTCGCGCTCTGTCGGTGCGTCCCACACCCTTCTGTCGCCGCCCCGTGTGAGGCAAGCGTCGCCCGGCCCGCTGCAGGAGCTGACCCTCGCTGCCCGTCCCGTCGGCGGCCCCCCTTTCCTCCCTCCCGTGCGCAGGCAAGTCGTCCCTGACGGTGCAGTTCGTCGACCAGCACTTTGTCGACAGCTACTACCCGACGATCGAGAACACGTTCACCAAGATGGTCAAGTACAAGGGGCAGGACTTCCAGCTCGACATCATCGACACGGCGGGACAGGTGAGTCGTCGTCATCGTCCTTGGGAGGACGAGCACACCTTGGCTGATGCCTCGAGCTCTCCGTCATCCCGACAGGACGAGTTCTCGATCCTGTCATCGCGCCACGCCGTCGGCCTGCACGGCTGGATCCTCGTCTACTCGGTCTCGTCGCGCTCGTCGTTCGAGATGTGCTCCATCATCCGCGAGAAGATTCTCAACTACACGGGGCGTGACTCGGTCCCCATGGTGCTCGTCGGCAATAAGTCCGACTTGGCCGTGCAGAGGTGCGCTCGATCGCTTACCCGCTCTCCTGAACCGCTAAGCCGCGGCTCGCTCACCCCCCTCTCGGTCCCCCGGTCTCCCCGCGCACAGGCAAGTGACGCGTGAGGAAGGCGCCGCGCTCGCCGCGTCGTGGGGCAAGACGGTCTTCCTCGAGTCGTCGGCCCGCACCAACGAGAACGTGTCGCGCGTGTTTGACGCCGTCGTCGCCGAGATCGAGAAGGACCTGAATCCCGAGCCGGAAAAGCCAGAGAAGGGCGGCTGCGCCCTCATGTAGGGCCACCCCTTGGCTTGACTCGACGACGGCTGTGGGGACGGGTTGTACGATGTCGAGGTTGTTGGACCGAGGAGGACGTCGGATGGCGGCAGGTCTGGTCCCTCCCCCCTTCTCTCACTCTCTCCTTTTCTCTCTCTGTGTGCCTGCTGCTTTCTCTCTTCTCCCTGCTCCTTGTGTGATAGAGTGCCCCTCGTTCTCCCTGTACTCTGACCGCCATTTGATTTCCTCGCGCGCACACGAGCGCCGGTACCGAATGCCGCGGGATCCGATGGCGAGCGAGCCGACTTGATGAGGTTTGTTGCGAAAGCCACGCGGATGCGGTCACGCTCTGTCGCCCAATCCGACAGAGTGCTTTCCGGGTCGCCGAGAGAGAAAACAGCCGGCCAGCTGGCATTCTGGAAGAGGGCCTCCACTTCCGCGCACTCGAGAGGCGCGAGGCGCTCGATCTCGCTTGCTTGCTTGCTTCGCTCTTGTCACACAGGCCAGACCTGCGTCGCTCGGCCATGCAGCACAACGGTGCCCCGACGAGCGCCTACCCGCAACACCAGCACGCCGCCCAGCAGCAGCACCAGCAGCATGCGCCTCCCCCCGCCCCTCCTCCTCACCAGCCCGGGGCATCCTTCCCCGCGGGAGCCGCGTCCCCCGCACCCAACTCGCCGCGCAGCAGCCTCGCAGGCTCAGTCGGTCCGAGCCACGGCGAGCCCTCCGGCCCGCAGAAGCAGCGCGCCGGGTCGTACGTCCCGACGAGGGTCGCAGAGCCCGCGTCGACGACCGTCAAGCGCTCGGCCAAGGCGTGCCTGTACTGCAGGAGGAGCAAGGCGCGCTGCACGGGCTTGGAGAGCTGGCCGTGCAGGAGGTGCAGGGAGGCCGGCGTCGCGTGCGAGTTTGAGGGCATCAGCACCGACGACTTGCGTCGGCGCATGGACGAGAAGCCGTTTGTTAATGGCGCCCCGCCGCAGCCGACTGCGTGCGTTGTCTCCTCATCTTGGGCCTGAGAGTCTGCACCGGCCCCAGTCACTGACCTTGCGGGCCCGCGTCGCGCGACACAGCTCCGCCTCGATGACCCCCCTCGAGGCCCGCCTCGCGCGGCTCGAATCCGAGCTGGCCCTGATTCGCTCGGCCGCGAGCTCGCACACGGCGCGCCTGGACCGTCTCGAGCGGCGGGACGAGCCTGTCGAGGCGAGGGGTAGCCAGTGGAGCGAGGGTGCGCTGCCTTCCTCGTGCTCCTCCACGTGCGGCCTTGACTCGACTGACGCGCGCGAGCGTCCTGCTGTCACACAGTCGGCGACTCGGAGGGGTTCACGCCTCCTGAGGGTGGCAAGAAGCGCCACAGGAGGGACAGCGCCGAGTTCCAGGCCTTCGCAATCAAGGCCTTTGATTTGTGCGCCGCTCTCTGCCGCTCCCGGTCTTTTACCCCCAAGCCATCAAGGCAGCGACTGACCCCGCCCCCACCCGCCCGACCTCGCAGGTTCTGGGAGATGTACGCCCCGCTCGCGCCATACATCGTTCCGACGACCGACCGCTTCGAGGAGGTCAAGGAGCGCTCGCCGCTGCTCATGCACTGCATCGTGTGCGCCGAATCACCTTGCTCGCTCGCCGTCTTGGACCCGCGCTGACTGTCCGCGTCCACGTTCAGCGCGGTTGCGTCGCGCCACTCGAGCGACAATGCGCTCGTCGAGTTCAACCGCAACGAGGCCCTCAGGCTGATCCGAGAGACGCTCCATGCCGAGCGCCCGGTCACGCTCGACGACGTGAGTGATCCCGCCCTTGTCCTCATGCAGCGCGCGCTGACACCGTCGTCGTTTGTGCGTTCGCGCGCAGCTGAAGGGCAGCCTCGTCTGGAACGCTTGGCTGGTACGGCATCAAGACTTGTCAGGTCTGCGTCGATCTTGTGCTGCACGGGCGCTGACAAACACTCTTGAATGCCCCAGGGCAAAGGTGCGCCGCCAGGCCACACGGTCACGCTTGCGCTGCAGCTCGACCTCCCGCGCGTGCGTCTTTGCCCTTGTGGCCCCGTTTCTGCTCGCGTGCCTTCGCTGACTTTGCGGTTGACGCGATTCGTGCAGTCTCTCGAGCGCCTCGTGGCATCAGCGTCGGAGCCTTCGGCGGCAGCCGCCGTCTTTGAGCAGCTGATGCCCGCGGCGCGCATCTGGCTCACGCTTTACGCTCAGGACATATGGTGCGCTCCTCGATAATCTCTCTCTCGTGCGCTACTGACTCGAACGGCGTCCCGCTGCAGGCTGTCGTTCTCCCTCAACCGTCGTCCGCTCGTCACGATCGACGTATCGGTCACCTCGTCGCGCCTCCTCCTCGCATTCCCCGCCCTTCGCCCGGTCGACGCGCGCCTCATCGCCCAGTCGGAGCTGGTCACCGTGCTCGGCGTCGTGCAAGAGTCTTTCCTCAAGCTCCAGCGCCAGAGCGTCGAGCAGACGATCCAGGTCATCCAGCAGGCCAACGCGCACCTCGAGTCTTGGATCGCGACGTGGAGCGGGTGGGCGAGCACGCAGGAGGAAGAGGCGGGCAAGTACATCCTTGCGAGCTTTTCCGTCATGCTGCAGGTGCGTCTCTTGCCTCTTGTTCGACTGTGGCTTAACCCGCCCGATTGACCCGCTCGTGCCGTGACAGTCCGCTCGCTTCTTTGCCAACACGCTCGGCCTGCGTGACATCACGTCGGCGGAGGAGTTCCTTCCGATCCATCTCCCCTTCCTGAGGACGGCGCTCGATGCGGCAGTGAGGATTCAGGGTGCGCAGTCCCTTCGTCTCGATCCTCGATCTCGAGAAGACAGCTTGCTCACCTCGCGTTGCATGGCAGGCATCCACCGCGCGCAAAAGGTCGCTCACTCTGCCGAAATGACCATGATCTCGCTTTCCGTGCGTCGCCAGCCCCCGCCCCCTCCCTCCTCGCCTCGCTCGCCTCGCTCGGCTGCTTGTTGACACCGTCGTACCCGCAGAGCGGCGCACTTTTCCTCCTCAAGATGATCAAGCTCGTCCCGTCCGCCTTTTCCCCCACCGACTCGCCCGCCTACCCCTCGACCGCCTTCCCGGCGTCCTTCAGCAAAGCGCTTGCCGAGCAGCTCACGTCGGCCTCGTCGCCCGACACGTCCGCCTCGTCACAGCAGCACTCGTTCCCCTCGATCAAGCAGGCTTTCGCCGCCGCGCGTCACTCGGCCGCACTCCTCGCGTGCGCCCCTTCCTCGCAGCAGAAGCGCGCCCAAGCCGTCAGGGCCGCCGTCGAGCGCCTCGAAGCCGAGATGGCCGTCCCGCACGCGTCGCTCCTCGCCTCCTCCTCCGCCGCGCCCGCCTCCGCCTCTGCTGCTGCCGGTCCGAATCCCGGCCCCGGTTCCGCTGGGGTCAAGCGCGCGCGCGAGGACGACGCGCTGAGCTCGCCCGCGAGGCCGTCCCCGCGTGCGCCGCAGCACCCGCCCACGCCGTACTGGTCACTCGGGCTCGGCTTCAGCCCGGGCGGGACGCTCGGGGGCGAGACGATCACGCCGCCTGCGGGCTTCTGGGCGACCGACTCGGCCGACGTGCTGGCTGCGGTGGCGAGGAGTGGCGAGGCGAGCGGGGCGGACGGGACGGCGGGCGGTGTGGCGGGTGGGCCGGCAGAGCTCGACGAGCTCACGATCGAGTCGCTCATCGGAACCGACAGGTGCGCCCCGCTCTCGTCATCTCTGAAGGCCTGTACTGACTCGCTGGCTGGCGTGCAGCTTCTGGAACTGGACCCAAACTCTGCCCGCCCAAGACATTCACGCGCTTGTTTCGTAGTGATGCGTCCAGGCTACAATGGGTCTTGCGCGCCCCTCGAGTGTGCCACGACATGTCATCGATGCACGAGCCCGCGTGTCGGCGAGCCCGAGCAGCGCCGTGAGCGCTTGAGGGCACAACGGGAGCACCGCGCCGAGCCGTTGCCTGCCTTTGGGCCCTTGCAGTCTCGTCGCTCGGGTCCAGGCGCCCTCGCGTAATCCGACGTTGCAGTCAGTGCCCTGTCCTGCTGTTGCTGATCCGGTGATGGCGAAGAGCGTGCTCGCAGCCGACGAAGGGCACGGACCGACACTTTGCACTGACAGATCGCTGGGAGCCCGGGAAGCGCATCTATAGGGAGGCCTGGCGTCACTGCTCTAAAAACTGTTCAACACACGTACACGTAGAACGGATTGGCGCTGTCCGTCAAGTCCTTGAACGCTGCCGCGTCGCGCTCACGCTGGAGGTCCTCGAGCGTCCACCCGTTTGCCTCGACAAGCGCGCGGACCTGCTCGGCCTTCTTCGCGTTTAGGCGCTTCGTGTACCAACGCATGCCGAGGGCGAGCGGTACAAGGGCAACGAGGAGGCAGAAGAGCGCAATCTTGCCTGCGCGAGCGGAGACGCGAGTTAGGAAGGCCGACCTGGAGCACAGTCAAGAGCGCGCGGCTCTGCAGCGGGCGCGCGAGAGCTCGAGGACGCACCGGGGTAGTAGCGCGGTGCAGTGCTGGCCTGGAACGCCTGCGAGCCGCAGATGTTGCCGAGGCCGAATGCGCAGAGCATCATCCCGTTGACGACGGACCGCTTGGAAGAACCCGCGATGTTTGAGGCACTCCAGCTGTACAGCAAGCTGATGGACGAGACGAACGTTTGTGAGAGGATGATGCCGACGAGGAGTGGAGCCTTGTGCTCCTTGTTGTTGCCCGAGGCGGAGAAGGCGAGCAGGAGGATGAAGCCGATGATGGACGGAATGACGGCACCGACGAAGGGCAGCATGCGCGCGTTGCGCTTGTCTGCCCAGTAGGCGACCGAGACCGTAGTGATGAGCTGCGCGCTTGCGAACGAGGTCAGCGCAGGCCGTAGCGCGGGGAAGCGGTCACCGCACCTGAGATGCGCCGCATGGAGCATTGAGGAGTAGAGCCTCGGCCGATGTGTAGCTGTAGTCCAATACAAGAGATTCGTGTGAAGAGGAAAAGGCAGGGCAGTCAGCGCCCGGTGCAGGCCCGTGGAGTGGGAGACACGCGCACCCGAAGCTCTTGATCAAAATGGACGTGAAAGACGTGATTGCGGCATTGGGCACGCAGCGACGGCCATCAGCAGGCACAGTAGCCACACCTTGGGGTCGCGCACGGCCTCGAGCGCCTGTGCCTTCTTGAAGCGACGCGAGACGGTGCCGGACTGGTTCCCTCGCACCCGCTCAAGGGCGATTTGCCTCTCCCGCTCGTTGAGGAACTTGGCCGACGCTGGCGAATCAGGAAGCCAGATCAAAATGGCGGCGCCGACGGCGAGAGCCATGCTGCCGAGGACCCAGTAGATCTGCATGACGGGTCAAGGTCGGGGACGACGAGACGAGGTCAGCTCGCTCGAAGGAGGTGTGAAGAACGAGCTGCCCCGACATAGACGGAATGGGAGGAGGCGGACGAGGTTAAAGAAGAGGAGGAGGGAGGAAGAAATAGGGGGGGGAAGGGGGGCGACGGAAGGGAGGTGGGCGACTCACCACGCGCCAGTGGTCGGCTGGGCCTTCGTAGGCCGTTGTGATGCCGTAGGCAAGGGCGCCTCCCACAATCAGGGTGACACCATTCATCGCGTACCAGGCACCCACAACGCGAGCTTGTTCGCTCTTCTTGAACCACGAGGCGACGGTGGCGATGAGGATAGGGCTGACCACGCTCTCAAAGACTCCGAGGGCGACACGGAAGACGAAGAAAGGTGCGAAGAGGGCGGTAGCAGAGTGGAGGAGGAGCGCGCTGCGAAGGGAAGAAGGAGTCAGGGTACGAAGGGGACGGAGGGGAGAAGCGGTCAACGGAGGAGATGAGGACAAAGCGCAGGACCAGTGAGCAAGACGCACCCGGCCCACAGACAGATATTGACACCCAAGTATTTGGCCATAGGAAAGCGCTGGGCTAGGATCGACTGCGGGACTTCGGAAAGGACGAAGCCCTGCGAGCCAAAGAGAGGTCAGGCCGTTTGCGAGCGGCCGCAACGTCGAGGCCAACCCAAGACTCACGATGTAGAAGGCAGCTGTGACCAGGTTATACTCGACGCCCTTGGACGCCAACGGCAGGCCCATGACGGACGAGTAGTTGATGCTGTTCTGCGAGCGAGAACTCGAACGAGGGCGTGAGCGGGAAAGCGGTACCCTCGAAGGCAGTGTCTACCCACCTTGTCAAGGAACTGGGAAAAGTAGACACCCGCAAGAAGAGGCACGATCTGTTGAAGGAGGAGGCGAACGAGAGAGGTCAATCGCGCCTCCGACGCGAGGGCGGCGAGCAGAGGACGTACCCGGGTGTACACCTTGCGTCGTACGGCCTTCACCTCCTCCTCTGTGTACTCGAGTGGTACGTCGCCCGCAAGCTCGGCGCCTTCGTCACCCTCGCCGTCCGACTCGACGATGGCGCTGAGGGGCGACTCGGAGCCAGCCGCGACGACGTGGCCGTGTCCGTCTTCGAGCTTCTTGTCTTCCGTCGAGGCAGTCGCGTTCGAAGGCATGGTGACGAGGCGAGACATCGCGCTCGAGGGCTGAGGGGTGTGAAGGGAAGAAGAAGCGATAGAGATACGAGCCAGGAGGGCCCAGCGCGATGCAGAGATCTGCCGACGGCCCCGCGGGTGTCAACCGGGCGCGATAGGCGATTTGACAGCAACACGCCCAATCCTGAAGCCATTCGGCCGCGAAGACAGCGTGGGGCGCCTCGAGGACACAGTGCGTTTCGCCGGCCGCCGTCGGACAGAAGCTGCGGAACCGCTGCCGACGGCAGGAACGGTTCGGAGTGGCGGATAAGCACATGGAACGTTCGAAGCGAGAGCAGCCAGCGGCTCAGCCGCGGAGGGCCGACCCACTGCGAGAGGAACCTGGGGAATCCGTGCGGGGTCGGAACCGAAGAGGATTGGTGTGAGATGACAGCTTGCACCGACAGGTGCGCAGGCGACGGCCGTTCGGGGTCAGACGCAGTCATCTCCCACTGTGTATACTATGCTGGTGTGCGCGGCGCTCCACCACGGAGCCGCAAGCCTGATTCGGAGGTCCCTGCAGGAGAGCTCCGGTCCGTGACCGGTCTGTCATTCTTGCGTGACTGCGTCGCTCTTATGTCGATAGCAAAGATGAAACTGAATGACTGACAGACTGCGACGTGCGCGGAAGAAGACTACGCCGGCCGTCTAGGAGGGAGAGAAGGACAACCTGGGAAGGCGGGGGGGAGGGGATCAGGAGGCGGCTGACGGCTCACAGCGCTCACCGCTCACGACACGTAGGTCTGGAACACATTCTCGCGGTCCGTCTTGTCCTCGACGGCGGCCTTTGAGCGCTGCGCATCGACGTCCTCGGGCGTCCAGCCGTGCTCCTCGATGAGCCTGGAGAGTTGCGCCGACTTCTTCTTGTTGAGCCACGTTGTGTAGCCCCACATGCAGAAGACGGTCGGGATCATGGCGCTGAAGAGAGTGAGGATGGCGATCTTTCCCGACGTGTACGCCGGCGCGGCGCTGGGACGGAAGATCTGGGTGCCTGTGTGTTCACGAGGAGAGCGTCAACCACCGACAGGACAGAGACGTCACGGAGGAGGAAGAGGACTGACCGATGATGTTGGACAGGGCAAAGGTGGTGAGGAACATCGAGTTGACAACCGACTTCTTGGTAGCACCCCCGGTGTTCGAGGCGGTCCATGCGTACTGGAGCGCGAGAGCACTGCCGTACGTCTCGGCCTGTCCAGACAGCGTCGAGTCAGCTCGGAAGCGGTGCAAGAGACAACGAAAGCAACTCACGAGGAAGATGCCCGCGAGGCTCCCAGCCTTGTTTCCTCCGGAGAACGCGACGAGGAGGGCCGCGCCAATGACAGTGGGGATGACGGCAATGAGGATGGGGAGCATGCGCGTGTTGAGTCGGTCGGAAATCTGGCAGACCGTGATGGTCGTCAAAGCTGCGATGGCGCCTCCAGGAATCTGGAGCAGGAGTGTGTCCTGCGAGGTGTAGCCGAAGCCTTTGATCTGCGCCGGCAAAAGGGGTGAGCGTGGGGTGGCTTAGGGGGAGGGACGAACAGGAGCCGCCAGCTCGCCACGCACGATGAGGCTGCTGAATGAGGCGAGACCACCGTTTGGAATGGACGACAGGGCCGTGAGGAGGAGCAGGATGTAGGTCTTGGGGTCGGTGAGGGCCTCGACAACTTGGTACCTCTTCGTGACCGTGCAGCGCGTCCCAGTCCGACGACCTTCTCGCGCTCCGTAAGGAACGTGGCGGTCGCGAGCGAGTCGGGGAGCCACAACAGGACCGAGATACCGACCACGAAGGCCATGCCGCCCATGAGCAGGTACATCTGCGCCCGTGCAAGAAGTGTGTGAGCGGTGCTCTGATGCACAGCAAGTGCACCTCTGCCGTGCAACCGCTGGTGCGCTCGCGAGCAACGGATGAAGGTCTAACGAGCGACGATAGATGGATGGAGACGCACGATTCGCCAGTGCGCGATGGCGTCGCCTCGGTAATGCGTCACGCCCCAAGCGATGATGCCGCCGAACATATTCGTGAAGCCATTGCACGAGTAAAACACCGAGATTCTGTGCGACGTGCCGAGAGCGTCAGCGTCGTCGTTTTAGCGGGGGACAGCGAGGCAAACCGACCGTTTCGCCTGCTGACGCTTGGGGTACATGGCCGCGATGTATGTGAGGAGGATGGGCGAGACGCAGGACTCAAACACTCCCAAGAGGAAGCGCATGGCGAAAAAGAAGCCAAAGTTGGCAGAGGCCGCGTGCAGGATGAGGAATCTGCGCGAGAGGGCTGAGGCGTAAGCAGGTTGGCCCCGGAGATGGAGAGGCTTGTGCGCACGTCGCCCAGAGAATGATGTTGACGCCGAGGCTGCAGCAAAGCATGTCAGTGGAGCTCCACTGGGGGGGGGGGGCGCAGCGGAGGACTCACTACTTTCCGAGGGGGAAGCGCTGCGACAGCATAGTCGTCGGGATCTCTGAAACGAGGAAGCCGAGGTAGAACGCCATTGAGACGAGGCTGAAGTGTTCTCCCTTGATGGGGAGCGCCATTACGGAGGAATAAGTGAGGCTGTTCTTATCGAAGAATTGCGAACTGTGGACGGGAAGTACGTTAGTGAGGATGAGGGAGGGCGGGAGTCGTTAAAGGAGGAGCGGGAGTCGTCAAAGGAGGAGCGGGAGCAGAGGAGGACGCACAAGTAGACCAGCGCCAAGAGCGGCATCACGCGCCTGTCGAGCTTGCGGCCGACCGCCGCCGCTTCCTCCTCCGTGTAATCGTTGCGCACGTATCCTGCGAGACGGGCGCCCTCGTCCTCGTCCTTCTCGTCCACGTTGGGGAGGTTGGAGAGAGCGGGGGCGGCGGTCACTCTCGCGCCGACGTAGTCCTTCTTCTCGAGGGACGTCGTGGTGGAGAGAGAGGCCATGGTCTAGAGATTGTGCGAGTGGGGTTGAAGCGAAGGAGAGAGGCGAGACACGAGAGACGAGGGCAGACGATAGCCCGTGAGGAGGGGCAGGTGATTGTGAGCTCGTGCGGAGAGCCGCGAGAGCCGGTCAGGCCGACGGCACCTTTACTTAGCTACAGAGGGAGAGTTGCGAGCTAGCGGAGGCATCGGGCGAGCCAGCAGTCGGGCGAGAAGTACAAGAAGCGGAGGACGAGGGGAGCCAAACGGAACTGGCGCGGAGCGCGACGGGGACGCGCAGCCAGGTGAACGAGTGTCAGCTGCACTGCTGGACATCCGGGGAGGCCTCGGTCGGCGGCCCCAGTGCTTGCGAGCGTGGCGAGCGTTGGTCGAAGGGGACGTCGACGAGGGGAGCTCATCTCGTCGAGACCCGACTCGTCCGCACACCTTCCTCGTCAGGCAGGCGTGACTATCGCGCCTCAGCCGTCGGTCCCGTCGGCACCGGCCCAGAACCCGGACGCGCCGGAGGAACCGGCGGCTGAGGCTTGCCTGGCGTGCCCCTCCTCGCCGTCCCCTGCTCTGACTGCGCAACCACCACTCTACTACTCGATCACACACACACACGCACGCGGCATGGCTTCTCAACGCGAACTGTACCTTCACGACGAGCTGCCGGACCTCGAGGTCCCGTTCCAGCCGTTCGCTTCACGCCGCTCCGTCGTCTATGGTGCGACGCTCGCCCTCTTTCCCGAGCGACCAGGCTCAGAGCTGACAGCAGGCATCTCGCAGGCACCAAGGGCATGGTGGCTTGCTCGCAGCCTCTCGCGGCAGAGGCCGGTCTCGAGATCTTGCGCAAGGGCGGCAACGCGGCTGATGCAGGTGAGCCATCCCCCTTCCTCTGGGCTCGCACGCTTCCTGCAGTGCGCTACGAGGGCTTCGATAAGCTGCTGCAAGGGCGCGCCTGGCCGCTAGCTCCCCTGAACGACCGCTCAACGTGCTAACCCTCCTCACCCCTCTCACAGCTGTCGCCGTCTCTGCAACGCTCAACTTGACCGAGCCGGGCTCGTGCGGCATCGGAGGAGACGGGTTCTGCTTGTTCTACGACGCCAAAACAAAGGAGGTCAAGGCGCTCAACGGCTCCGGACGTGCGCCCGCTGCGCTCACGCTTGACAAGGCTCGCGAGCTCGGCATCAAGGGGCGCGAGATCCCCTTCCTCGACATCAATGCGGCGACTGTTCCGGGATGCGCTGCCGTGTGGTGCGACACAATCGAGCTGCTCGGCAGCGGCAAGGTCAGCATGCAGGACGTTCTCGAGCCGGCAATCCGCATGGCAGAAGCTGGGTGCGCCTCTCTTCCCCCTCCTCACGCGGTCTCCTGAGCAGTGTTGTGTCAGCGAATGAGCGTGGACGGTAGCCGCCGGACGGTGCTGACCTTTGGCCGGGCTCCCCGTGAGTGCAGCGTCCCCATCTCTGAAATCTCGTCGTACAGCTGGGTCAAGAACCACGACGTCTTTCTCAAACAGTCGCCCAACTACGCCGAGATGCTCATCACGGACCCCAAGACGGGCAAGACTCACGCGCCGCGACCGGGCGAGATCTTCAAGAACCCCAACCTCGCTCGCACGTTCCGCGAGGTCGCAGAGAAGGGCAAGAGCGGCTTCTACGAGGGCAGGGTCGCCGAGGCGATTGTCGAGCGTGCGTTGCGGTCGTGCTTTCCGGCTCTCGAGACGGCACTGACCCGACCGATTTTGCCCGTCGCAGTCGTCCAGTCAAAGGGCGGCGTCATGACGCTTGAAGACCTCAAGAACCACACGACCACCCCCGTCACACCCATCTCGATCAACTACGGCGGCGAGAATGGCGTGCGCCTGTGGGAGACGCCTCCCAACGGCCAGGGTTTGACAGCGCTCATCGCGCTCGGCATCATCGAGGCGATGAAGGAAGCGGGCAAGATCGACCTGAGCAAGACGGAGCACTTGTCGGCGCAGTGGTTCCACATCCTCATGTGTGTCCACCGTTCCTCGACGCGAGAGAGTCTCCTCCAGTGTTGGCTCACCCGTCGTCCTCGCGCAGCTCGGCCATCCGTCTCGCGTTTGCCGACACCCGGGCATACGTCGCCGACCCAGAGCACGCGCGCGTCCCCGTTGAGGAGCTGCTGTCCAAGCCGTACCTGGCCAAGCGCGCAGAGCTCTTCGGCCCGAAGCAGTCCTCTGCCGTCATCAACAAGGGGTCTCCCATCGCCTCGTCCGACACAGTTCTCTTTGAGGTTGTCGACCAGTTTGGTCCGTCTAGGATCTCTCAGGGGTTCTTGGTGGGCGCGGGAGCCGCCACAGGGTACGAGCTGACCATCCTTGACCCTCTCGTCACCTCCCCTGCCATCCCTCAATTCTCTCCTCCCACTCCTTCGTTCGCCTCGCAGGCAACGCTTGCTCGTACATCCAGAGCAACTACGCCGGCTTCGGAACCTTTGCGGTCCCCAAAGGGACGGGCTTCACTCTGCAGAACCGGGGCTGCAACTTCACGCTCGAGGAGGGCCACCCGAACTGCATTGCCGTGCGTAGTCCATCATTCTGCGCGCTGCCCTGCGCAATCCGGCCTGACACACACGTCCGCACCGCAGCCAAACAAGCGCCCGTACCACACCATCATCCCGGCGCTCGTCACGCGCGGCGACTCGATGACTGGCGACCTCTTCATGACGTACGGGGTCATGGGCGGCTTCATGCAGCCGCAGGGACACATCCAGATTCTGCTCAACATGCTGCACGCCAACAGCAACGCCCAGTCGACCCTCGACGCCCCTCGGTTCTGCATCTCGGCCGACGTCCCCGAGGACCCCAAGGACGGCGACATCGGCACAAAGGTCTACCTCGAGGAGGGGATCAAGCAGGAGGTCGTCGACGAGTTGAAGGCGATGGGCCACGACGTCGAGCTGTTGACCTCGCACGACCGGTCCATGTTCGGCCGCGGACAGGTCATCCAGAAGCTCCCGTCGGGCGCATGGGCGGGCGGGTCGGACCCTCGTGGAGATGGTCACGCGGTGCCGCAGATCTGAGGGAAGATTGTTGTACAACCAGTGCAAGCGCGGGACGTTTCGCTCGGAGTGAAAAGCGCTCGAGGCTCGAGCGGGTGGTGAGGTTCAGTGGAGGTGCAGCTCGTCGACCTCTGTGAAGCGAGAGCTGTTCTGGCAAGCTGCGAGCTGAGAGCAGAACAGAGAGAGGCCGAGTCGAGCGTGATGCCAGCGACTTGCCGCTCCTTCGAGCCTCAGATGTCAGACGAGGCGAACTGCCAGCTTGCGCTCCGACCGCACCTCGTCATGTCCATCTTTGTCAAACCCAAGCTCAAGGCGCTCAAGGAGTGCCTGGCAGCCAAGGACTGGCCCGGCGTCGAGAAGAACGCGCGGTGAGCGCCCCCCATCCTCCCCCTCAGGCCTCCCCACTCGAGCTGATGAAGCTGACGCGCCGACCTACCATAGCGCTGTGCTCGACTTTGAAGGGTCCAACTACAATGCGTGCGCTCTCTCTACCCCTGCAAAGGCGTGCGAACACCTCACAGCTGACAAGTCGCCTCTCTGCCTCACCTGTGCGCTCATCACCTTGCAGCCGCGTCTTCCTCGCGCTGGCCCTGTTCAACCTCGACCAGCCAGAGGAGGCCGAAGAGACCTACAAGAAGGCGATCGAGCAATCCCCAAGCCAGCCACTGGCACGGCAGGTGTGCTTTCACTGCCTCGGCCTCGAGTCGGCGAGTCGACAAGCTGACCCATTCCTGGGCTGTTTGACTCTCTCGCGCGCAGGGCCTAGCAACGTTTTACGAGAAGCGACAGCGATGGACCGACTATGCACGTGAGCTGCAGGGGCTCATGCAGCTCTTCGCCGACAGGTGCGCCTGGCGGCTCTCGCAACCTGTCCTGCATCGCGGCTGACAGCAACCCGATCCTCAGCCAAGACGCGCCAAAGTATGCCGAGACGCTCGAGAAGCTGCTCGACGTGAGGAGGAAGCACGGCACCAAGGACGAGGTCAGCCCGATATCCTCTTCCCTGCGACCCTCGGGACCCTCCGGGACCTGCACACCATGGCCGTTCCATGTTGACCACTCTTCCGCTCGCAGCTCATCGAGACGCTGCATTTGTTCCTTCCCTCCTCGCCCTCCCACGCTCTCCTGCGCGCTCTGCCGCCGTACGACCCGACTGCACCGACCGCAACCGGCTACCCGACCGTCCAGCGCTACGCCTCGTCCCCTCTCCCTGTCCTCCTCGAGCTCATCACGCTCATCTCGGCCATCGAGACCGCCACCGTGGACGCCGAGATCAAGAAGCGCCGACAGCGCCTCGGCGGACCGGCGCTCACCGCCGAAGAGACGACCCGCCAGGTGCAGGCCGAGCTCCTTCCCCAGAGTCAGCTGCCGGGTCTGTGGCGCCAGGTCCTCGAAGACCCCGACGCGGGCAACGACGAGTCGCTTCGCCGCGACATTGAGCGTCGTCTGCTTGCGCACCTGCGGACAACGCTGCGTGCGCTGCCGTCGCCCTTCGACCCTCCAACAGTCGACCTCAGCACCAAAGCCAAGGTGAAGAGCGCCGAGGACGCCGAGCGCGAGCAGGCTGCGAAGGACTACTACCGGCGGGAGGTTGAGGGTTTGGCACAGGGCATGGTGGTCATTGCTGTGCCCGAGCCGACGGCGTGGGAGGCGGCGATCGAGTGGAGCGACCTCTTTGCGGACAGCGAGCACGTCGGGCAGTGGCCCAAGGAGCGGTGGAACTTGCTCAGGCGGCAGGCGGAGCTTTTCCCCGAGTGCGTGTTGGACCTTTCGATACAAGCTCGCGCGTCGCTCACCTTAGCTGTGCCACAGATCGGGTCTCGCCAAGCTCACGACCGCGACGAGCCAATGCTTGGCGGCGTCGGCCGCCACGGCCGCTGCCGCTGCCGCCGCGCAAGACGGTGACGAGACGCCGGCCGACCTTCCTGCTGCGCCCTCGGACGAAGAGATGAACGACATCGTCGAGGTCCGTACCCTGCTCTCCCCTCGTCAGTGTGCGCTCGGCTGACTCGGTCCGAACCACAGGACGCCCTCCGCAACTCGCCTCGCTCGCTCGTCACGCATCTCCTCGCCGCAGCCTTCTTCGCGCAGCAGAAGGAGTGGGACGCGCTCCTGCAGGTTTCGGAAGCCGGTCTGACTGTGTTGAAGGGGCTCGAGACGGAAATCGGCGAGGCACTCCCGAGGTGAGCCGCCTCGCGCTCGTCATCGCTCCTACACGGCCACGGACTGACTCTCGATCGTCGCAGGTCTCGCCGCATGCTCGAATCGCACCTCGCGCTGTCGCTCGTGTACAACGCGCCGCCGACGCACCATCTCCCTGCCCTTCGCTCTCTCGAGCACCTCCTCGCAACCCCGCCTCCACCGCCAAGCTCTGCCGCGCTTGCGCCTCGCCCCCACCCCGACCCGTTCCTCCTCATCGCGAAAGCCCACGTCCTGCAGGCCTCAGAGGGCAAGCAGGTTGCGGCACTCAAGGTCTGGGACCAGGTCCTCGCCCTCCCCGCTGGCGCCTTGCCGCCCGATGTGCTCACCCAGGCCAGGAGCGAGCGCGCCTGGGCGCTGCACCGCGCGGGCCAGTCGGACGAGGCGCGTGCGCAGCTCGAGGACGTCGTCGCTGCCCTCGAGGAGCGCAAGGTCCGGCGGGACAAGGAGCGCGAGGAGAAGGAGAAGTGGAGGAGCAAGAGGGGATTCGAGAAGCCGGAAGGTGTGGAAGAGGGCGAACAGCCAGAGGAGGCGGAGGAGAGGGCAAAGGCGTGGTGGCGCTTGGGCGAGTGCGTGTGGAAGCTCGGCGGTACGTTCTTGCTCCTTTCCCCATTCGCGCCCGCAGCCTTCGCGGTGTCTGACGCATACTCGTACAGAGTCGTCGTCCAACCAGACGCAGCCGGCCTACGACGCCTACATCGCCGCGCTGCGCGCTTCTCCTGCCTTCGCCCCGGCCTTCACATCGCTCGGCGTCTACTACCGCTCGCTTGCCACGCCGGACTGGGAGCGGTCGTCCAAGTGCTTCCAGAAGGCGTTCGAGCTCGACCCGTCCGAGGAGGTCGCCGCGCGCTACCTCGCCGAGGAATTTGCCGAGCTCGGCGAGTGGTCCCTCGTCGAGGTCATTGCCCGCCGCGTTGTCGAGGGCAACAAGGGCCGCGCCGGCATGGGCGTCAAGGCTGCCGCACGCCTCGCGTGGGCCTGGAAGGCCATCGGCGCGAGTGAGCTCAACTCGAAGAAGTTCGCCGCGGCGGTCACGGCGTTCCAAGCTGCCCTCCGGGGCGCGCCGGACGACGTCTCGACCTGGATCAAGCTCGGCGTCGCGTACCGCCACTCGGGCAAGCACATCGCAGCGCTCAAGGTCTTCGTCAAGGCGCTCGCGCTCGACCCCGACTCGTGGTTCGCCCGGTACTCGATTGCCGACGTCCAGCGCGAGATTGGCCTGCTTGACCCGGCGCTCAAGGCATTCCGCGAGATCCTCGCCAACCGCCCGGACGAGCTCGGCGTCAAGGTTGTCCTCGCCGAGACGGCGCTCACCAAGGGGCTCGACGAGCAGAGGGCCGGCTTCATGGTCCGCGCCGAGGAATCACTCGTCGAGGCCCTGCGCGAGGCGACGTCGATCGTTGAAGGCGGCACGGCGACGAGGGTCGCGTGGAAGGTCGCAGCGGATGCGCTCGTCGGCCTCAGCAAGGTGCCCCAGCCTGAGCTCGAGGACGAGCAGTCGGCCCTCATGACTCGCCTCCTCGACTACATCGCCGATCAAGACGTCGACAGCAAGATCGCCGGCATGGCGGCCGTCACCGTCGCAGCGATTCGGCAGATCGTTGGCGAGGCGTCGCGCTCGAGCCTCGCGGTGGGCACCGCCGTCGTCGCCTGCAAGATGCGCGTCCTGCTCGAGACGCAAAACGAGGCGGCGACGGGTGCCGCCTGGTACGACCTCGGGGTCGCCATCAGCAACTTCCGCCTCCTGCGCCTGCCCTCGTGGCCGGTCCCGGACGACCAAGTGCTGCAGCAGGCGATCCGGTGCCTCAAGTACGCGCTGCACAAGGAGCCGCTCAACTCGACGTTCTGGAACGCGCTCGGCGTCCTGTCGTTTGACCTGTCGCCTCGCCTCGCCCAGCACTGCTTCATCCGATCGATCGAGCACAACTCTCGCACCGCGGTCCCCTGGACCAACCTCGGCCTGTTCTATCTTGTCCACGGCGACGAAGACTTGGCGAACCAGGCCTTCCTCAAGGCACAGGTGCTCGACCCGGACTGGGCGGCGGCTTGGGTCGGTCAGGCCACGCTCGCCGACCTCGCCGGGCACGCCGTCGAGGCGTCAGTTCTCCTTGAGCACGCCGTCTCGCTCGGAGGACAGACCCCGGAGGCCGACATCGCCTACGCCGAGCGCGCATTCTCCAAGTACCGCGCGTCGGTCCCCTCGTCGTCGACTGCCGAGGCCGTCCCGTCTGCCGTCCCGCCTTCGGCCGTCGAGGCGCTCTCGGCACCACTGTTTGCCCTCACGCGCTACCTCGCCCAGAAGCCCGAGGACCACAATGCGCTGCACCTCAACGCACTCGTTCTCGAGCAGATCGGCGACCTCGCCTCGGCGTGTGACTCGCTCGAGAAGGCCGCATCGCTCCTCGAGGAGCTGTACGAGGTCGACGAGTCGCCAACGGTCGAAGGTCAGTACGTCATCGCGCAGGTCAACCTCGGTCGTGCGCGCCTTGCCGCCGAGAACCACCAGGGCGCGCTCGAGGCGTTCGAGGCAGCCCTGTCGCTCCTTGACCTCGACGCGCCTGTCCAGGCCGGCGGCCTCACCAAGGAGCAGTCGGTGATCCTCCTCACTGAGTGCAAGATTGGATCGAGCGTCGCGCACGTCGCGCTCGACGACGCCGACACGGCCAAGCAGGTCCTCGAGGGCGCGCTCGAAGATCTCGAGACGCACCGGGTCGGGGCGTGCTCGACACACGTCAGCGACGCGCTCGCGCGGGTCTACTGGTCGGAGGGAGACGAGGAGCGTGCCCTGGCCGCGCTCTTGGACTCTTCCGACATGTGCGCCGCTTTTCTCCTTGGCCTTGCTCTCGTCGTCCCCGCTTGTTGACCTGTTCCCCTTTGCCACACCTAGGCCGCAAGGCAAGCAGACACCGCTGTTCCACCGCCGCATCTTCTACGCCCTCGCCATCGTCACCAGGGACACCGCGCTCCTGCAAACGACACGCCAGTACACCTGGGACGCGTCCGTCAAGTACGACCCAGACATCTCGCGCCTCTCGACGCTGCACCACCTCAGCAGAGTGCGCTTGTCTCGCTCGACACCTCCTGCGACCGCGTGCACTGACTTCGTTCACGTCCCGTAGAACGATCCCGTCGGCGCGCTTTCAACCGTCTCGCGCACGCTGCACGCGACGCCCTGGACGCCCACTGCCCGTTCGCGCATCGCCCACTTCCTGTGCCAGTCCAAGCCTCTCGAGGAGCCCGAGGACCCCAACGACCCGCTCCCGCCGTACCTCGCGACGCTCGAGACGGCAGGGCGCCTCACGCGCGCTAGCGTCCCCGGCGTCGAGGACGCACTGCTGCGCGCACGTCGATCGCGCATGCGCGGCGGCGTCGTCCTGCAAGAGGCCGCAGTCGCCGAGACGGAGGACGACGCGCGCGCGCTCGACGAGCAGGCGCTGAGGCTGTTTGAGCGATCCGTGTGGATCGCGCCGTGGGAAAAGCTCGCGCGTGACAAATTCGAGACGGCCAGGATGGCGCTGGCCCCGGTAGAGGGCGGTGCCGAGTAGACTTGAGGGTGTGTACAGTGTTGCGAGTGCAAGGTAGCAGCAGAACGAAAACTGGCAGAGGACAGAGATCGCGAGAACGAGAACGAGAGGGGAGTGCAGGCGGTGCGAGTGGGGTAGCTACAACAGAGGAGGGAAAGCGCTCGTCACGCGATGATGCACCCACACCCTTTCGAGTGGTCGTCGTGCAGCACGCTCGGATCCCGACCAAGCCCGCCGACACTCAAACTCCTTCGCCGGTCCATGGCGAGACTCGGATCCCTCGGCCTCGTCGCCGCTCGAGGAAGGCCTGCGCTCGACGCCTTCTCGTCCTGCCCGTACCGCACGCCCGCAAAGCTCGACTTGGGGCTGAGTGCGCCGCGCAACCCTGACGCGGTCCCGACCCGCTCAAGGTAACCGACGTTGCCGTTGTACATGCCGTCGTCGGGACGGCCCTTCAGTCGGCTGACATGGTCCGCATGCCCTGAGCGAGCGCGAGCCGTGGCGCGGACGAGGGCGTGGAAGGCCGGCTCGACGTTGACGCGCGACTTTGCCGATGTCTCGAAGAAGAGGCCGCCGCCTGTTCGCGCGAAGATGAGCCCCTGCTGGGACGTGATGACGCGCTCGGCGGGCGGCTTGTCGCACTTGTTGCCGACGAGGAGGTAAGGGAACGGCGTGTTTTCCGGAGTGAGCGCGGGAGAGGGGTTCTCGTGCGGCGACTTTGCCTTGCGCAAGGCGTGCAGAAAGTCGGGCAGCAGCTCGAACGAGTCGGCGGAATCGATCGAGTACCTGCGGCGGAGGAATGTCAACGTACACGGGTGGGCAGGGCCCGAGGGACCGAGTAAAGGGAGGAACACACGCCAAGATGAAGCCGTCTGCCGTCTGCGCTGTCAGGTCGAGCGCGTGGCGATACTCCTCCTGTCCTGCCGTGTCGACGAGCTCGACCAGGTACTCGACACCGTCCACCGTGACCTGGGTCGTGTAGGCGTCTTCGACGGTAGGGTCGCTGCAGGTGCAATCTTGGTTAGCTTGTGTAGCTTGCGATGAAAGCAGCACAACACCAACTGCGGCGCGACGCACTACTCGTCGGAGAACGGCCGGTGGAGGATCGCCATGGTGAGCGATGACTTGCCGACGCCGCCATCGCCTGTAGGCCGGGTTTGAGAGCGGTCAGTTACCCACTAGGCTCGCTTGAATGCCTGAAGAGGGCATCTGTTGGGAGGGAGGAGCTCTTGCGCGCGTGCGCACATCGCATGCGGCCGTTTGCGAGCTCCTCGTGCCGACGGCGCCGCGCCCGTGACACCGGGAAACCCCGCCAAGGAGCTCCAAAGTCCCACTATGAGCGGCTTGGGCTCGGATATCCCGCCTGGTTCCGCCCTCACCTCCTCAGGTCTTCATCACCTCGGGAAGGTGGATCTCCTTCGCGCGGAAATGAAGAGGGTGGGAGATCGGACGCACCGACGATGACAATGCGCAGTGGCACTGGAGCAGCAGCAGAAGCCATGCCACCCTGAGCAGGCCGGAGTGCTGAGAGTTGTGTGAGAGCGAGCGTCCCGGCGGGGTCCCGGGTCAGGTTCGAGTGCGCGACGCACCGACCGCGACATTTCCTCGTGGTCGCCCGCTTCGCTCGAGCTTGAGCTCGAGGGCTGCCACGTATGTGGTATTGACCTTCGGGAAACGAAGATCTCGACTAGGGTGGGCGCCCCCGCACCTCCTCATGGCGGGCTCTCGAGTCTGAACTTCCCGACGACGCGCAGAAACACTAGATGCGGCGTTACAGCGGACACAGAAATGCGCGGTACACAATGTCTAGAAGATGTCGTTGAGGCTGAATGCAGTCAGAATGACGCTCGAGAACGCCCAGACGACATACTGCGCGCAAGGCGAGGTGAGCCACTTCTCGTGCGGCGACAGTGGAGGGAGACGCGCCTGCAGAATGAGGTGCGCGGCGACGAGCTCCGAGTTGTTTTGCTGGCCGGGAGGTGCAAACAGGATAGAATAGGTGACTTGAAGCGTGGCTGCGGGCGAACGAGAGCTCGTCAGCGAAGAGCGAGCTGTCGGAAGAGCTTGTAGGAGGCGCACCGGTCGGCACGCAGCTCAACGTCACCATGACTGCATGGAGAGTGCATGGCTGAGTGAGCGGGACCCTCGGAAGAGAGACTCGGGAGCGAACGTACCGAAGCGGAGAACCTTGTTGTCGGCGCTCACCATGCCGACGCGGACGAGCTCTCGCACGAAGAAGAAGCCGACGACAGGGCTGACCACGAGGCGGGCAAACGACATGCTCGCGATCGAAGCCAGCGGCAGGCGTCCGATCGGGCGCGGGATGCGCAGCTTGCCCATGCTCGCGCCCAGCACGACGAGTCCGGTCGGGATCGACGCGCCGCCGACGAACGAGGCCGTGTCGTACAAGACCGCGAGTGGAGGGTCGCCGTCTGGCGCCGTAGGGTGAAAGGACGTGCCCGCAGCGGGCGCGACGAAGAGTGCGCGGAGGGTCGGGACGAGGGAGATGACGAGGCCGCCGAGGAGGGCAAGGCAGGGGGGCGACTGGAATATAGGGCGCACGAGGACCCAGACGCCGTGAACGATGCGGACACCCGCGTGGGGGTGGAGAGAAGGCGAGGACGCGGCCGTATGGCGCGACGGTGCGACGCCAGACGGGACAGGCTCGAGGACGGGGAAGCCCGTCGCGTACTGGTCGCGATTGATCGGCGGCGTCAGCCCCGCGGGCGAGATGATGTTGTCGCTGCCCGTCTGCGTCGCGCACGAGGCCATCCGTGGCCGCAGGGGCAAATCATCATGCGGCTCCTCCTCGTCGCGCTTGCCCTTGTCGCCCGCATCCGCCCGTTTGTCTCGCCTTTCCCGCTCCTCCTCGAGCTCGTGCGCCATGGGCATCCCACGCAGCAGGCGGTTGAGGTACTTGCGCGCCGTGCCGAAGTCGCCCTCCTCGTACCGCAACTCGAGCGCGGCGTTGACCGGGTTGCGGTAGTCGATCTGGAGTATCCTGATGCCTTGAAGGAAGAAGTACGAGACGTATGTCACGAGGATGAAGATGGCGACATAGGCGAGGGAGAGGTCGCCGTCCGTCTCGGCGTTGAAGGGCGCCGTCGACGTGATGGACAGCACGACGGCCGAGGGAAGGTCGCCCCAGTTTCCATACTTGTAGCAGCTGAGCAGGCCCCAGCGGAAGCGCCGAGGCGTCGGGGTGAAGGCTCGGGCAATGAAGCCGAGTGCGAGGGGGAGAGCCTGTGAGAGGGCCGTGAGCGCGGCGGCATGAAGCAAGAGCCCGGGTCAGGCAGACTCACCTGGTAGAAGAAGGCGCAGAGAATGATGGGCCCAATGGCAGACACGTTGTCCGGC
Organism: Rhodotorula diobovata; assembly: GCA_006352295.1. Classification (NCBI taxonomy): domain Eukaryota; kingdom Fungi; phylum Basidiomycota; class Microbotryomycetes; order Sporidiobolales; family Sporidiobolaceae; genus Rhodotorula; species Rhodotorula diobovata. Next base: position 23,553 of record SOZI01000087.1, on the reverse strand, counting down.
GTGAACGAAGGGACGATCTGCGTGCCACGAGAGGGGAGCGACGAGGGTGAGGTCGCGCGACAAAGCCAGGAGGTCAGCTCTCGGTTCCCGCCGCCCCTTCGCGCCCGCAACGCTCCGAAAGCGCACCTTGGAGAAGAGTAGGCACGGCAGGAAGAAGTTGACGAGCAGCAAGGAGGACGATCGGGTCGCCTCCCCTGGAAGCACTCCCTTGCGCTGCAGCGCGAACCCGACGCCGGCGGGCACCAGCACGCGGATTAGAGGCTGTGCGAAGGCACGCGCAAGAGCGTCAGCTCACGAGTGACCTGCAGGAGATGGAGATGCGGAGAAGTGAGGAGGGGGAGGACTCGCCTTGACGGAGAGGAAGATGAGCGTGCCCGTGTCCGGGATGCTCGCTGTGGACATGACTGCACTCTAGATATCTAGTCCTAGCGCGTACAGCATCTAGCGACCGCTGTGAGATGGAGCAAGCGAGAGCAGAGGCAGTGGGGGGATGGAGGCGGCGGGCGGTGCGGCCCGGGCGGAACGGACCCGCGGGCGTGAGTCGAGCGCGCGATCGACCGCTCACGAGCTGACCCTCACAAAGCTTGGGGACCGCGCGCGCATCCTACCAAACGCGCCTACAGATTGCAGGAGCACCTAGTCGAGGTCATCCTCGAGGTTCAAGCCCTTGGTCTCGGTCACGGGCGGCGCTCCCTCGCTTCCCGGTCCCGCGGGACCGTCCTCGCCGCCGCTCCTCCCCGTCTTGTCAATCACGCCAGGCTGCTCAAACTGGAGGCCGCAGTGTGAGCGCCGTCAGTGATTGTGCTAGAGTGGAACACCACGCTGGCGATGCCCATAGCAACGCCTCCATGAGCGGGTTTGACGCGGGAAGAGGAGGAAGGGTTACACGCACCGACAGAATCCCGGCCTCCTGCAGCTGCTCAACGACGCTCTCGGCCTCGTCGACGCTCATCCTGCCGAGCACCTTGTTGACCTTCTCCAGACTCTTCTCGCTGAGGGCGCTCTTGAGGTTCTTGGGGAACGACTCGAAGATGTCCCACCGCTTCTGGAGGAACTCCCTCACGAGCACCGGGTCGAGCTCGTCGGCGCCCTCGCCCGTGATCGCGAGGTTCTCCGGCGGCGGGCCGTCCGGCACCTCGAACGTGATGGTCGTGTCCGGAGAGGACGCGACGAGCTGGATCTGCTCGACGCCCTCTTCTCCCGACGCCGCCTTCGACGCGCGCTCCGCAGCGACGACCTTGGCGCGTTCGATGATGCGCAGCGACGTCTTGTGCACGTCGTCGAGGAAGATGCGCAGCGCCTGGTGGTTCGCATTGGTCATCCTGCCCGAGGGAGAGCCGGGTCAGTGCGTCGCTCAGCACAAACAGCTGCTTGGGGTGCAAGTCGAGCGACGCACCTCTGGAAGAAGAGCGCCGTTCCGTCGCGGCCCAAGCTCCTGCAGTACTGCCCGATGAGCGCCTTCTCGATGCAGTTCCTCGCGCGCTGCTCGCTCGCCTTGGTCCCCTTCATCGCCTGGCTGAACGCCTCGACCATGAGGGCATCGCTCGTCTCCTCGGTGAGGAGCGACGGGTCGGACGAGATGGCCTGCTTGACACGGTCCCAGTCGAGCGAGCCGATCTTCGAGTAGGCGAGCGCCGAGTCGGTCAGGGGAGGGACATCTGCCTCGTCCGAAGAGTTGCCCGAGTCCTGTGTGCGAAGAGCGAAGGCGCGTCAGTGTGGAAGCCCGGTCGGCTCAGGGGCCTCCCTCGAGGCGCGCGTGAGCAGAGACGGCCGTACGCCGGGGGCTCATGGACGGAACGCACCTCTGTCTGCGCCGCAGCCTGGACAGCCGGAGAGTTGAGCGTCTCGACCACAGTCTCAGTCTTGGTCTGACGAGGCTTGGACGAAGAGGCGGCGGGAGGAGCGGTGACGGGCTGCGCGGTCGGCGCCTTCGAGACGAGCTGCGGTGGGCGTCGACCCGTGTAAGCGACAAGACTCGTACTACACTGTGAACGAAAAGATGGAAGACAGGGACGCACGGTCTTGCTGTCCCAGCCAGTGTGGATGTCGTCGCTCGTGATCCACTTCTTCTGCTCGGCCTCGATCTCTGCCGTCTCCTTCTTGATCTCCTCCTGACGGTCGAGCAGCCTCTTCTTGTGCCACTCGAGCTCGGCGACGAGCCTCGCGTCGCGCCCCGCCTCGCCCTTGCCCGCCGCCTGCTCCTTCTTCTGCGCCTCGTTGATGACCTGGCTCAGGAGCGACACAATCATATGGTCCTCGGTCGGCTGCTCGCCCTCGACAAACTTCTTGTCCTCGTACTTGTACGGCAGTGCGGCCTTGAGGCGCTGTACCTCGTTCGAGATGAACTGGGCGCCGTCGGCCTGGGTCGACGAGACGAGCGAGTCCATGCGCGCAATGAGGGACGCGTTCATGGGCACCTCGACCTCGAACTGCTTGAGCTTGAGCTTGCGCTGCTCGCGTTTCTCGTGGATGTCGCGCTGTTTCCAGCTGTAGCAGGTGGAGTCGTCAGGGCGAGTTGACGCTCTCGCAGGGGCGAGCAGAAGGACGCACCGGATCATCGACTTCTTGTCGACGTTCGGGTGGACCTCGATGTCAGAGTCGTCCGACAGCTGTAATGGTGACGCGCGGCCGTCAGCATCCATGCACGCGGGCGCGACTCCGACAGTAGGAGGCGGTGCAGGGGGGCCACAAAAGCGCACCTGGAGGTTGTCCCACTTGTTGTAGTTGAGGCGCGACATGGTGGTAGTGTTCTGATTGACGTGGATGGAACAATGAGGCGGAGCAACCGGCAGCACGGGCGCAGCGAAGGGCAGATGTGGGGAGCGGCGGCAGAGCAAAGGGGACGAGAAGGCCGGGCGAGGCGGGGCACAGGCAGGGTGCGGACGACTAGTCAGTAGCGTCACATCAGATAGACTGACAGCGCAACGCACCTCTGCTGGCTAGAGAGAGTGCGGCGCGGACCGGTGTCGTTCGACGTTTCGAGAGGTGTTGGAGCTGGAGAAGACTGAGGGCGGCGCCTGTTGGCTAGCTGGCTCGGCTGAGTGTCGACTGACGACTGTCAAGATAGCTTGGTAGGGCGGAGGAGCTGCTTCGTGCAGAGCGTGCTCGGTCAAGTGGGTGCACGAGCCAGAACAAGAGGAGGAGTCGCGGCTCTCGCTCTTGTCGCCCCGCCCTCGACCCCTGGATGGGCTGCGCAGACTCACTGGCCCTCTCGCACCTGCTCACTTGACCCGTCTACGCTGTCTGACCGGTCCCTGCGCGATGGCGCACGCTGCCAAGTCCTCATCAGCTCCGAGGAACTCTGGGGAGCCTTCCTTGCTTCCTGCCGGCTCGCTGCCCTGCCACGAAGAAAACTTCGTGTCGCCAATGCAGCTCTGTGAACCGCTGTCGCTCGCCCGCGAGCGCGCAGCCACAGCCCAGTGTCTGTCCCCTCTCGCGCGACGCGAGTCCGGCTCACCTCGCCGCCAGCGCCGCCTCCGCCTCCTCCTCGGCCTTGACGTCGTAGCACTCGGCACAGAAAGGCAGCTCGTTGGCGTCGTCGTCGTCGTGCGTGACGTCTCCGGTGCGGGTGGTGGAAGGCGCTGGCTGCGGGTCGCGCCGCAAAAGGTAGATGCCACTGAGCGGCTTGGCGCACATCTTTGCGCGACGAGCCCAGTCAGCTCCGTGCTCAGCTCGGCGGAGGGGGAGCGCAGAGACGTACCGAGCACTTGAAGCACCCCTCGTGCCACTTGGCCCCCTCGACCTCGAGGAACCCGTCCTCCTCCCTCAAGCCCTTGCGGCACCCGACGCACTTGGGCCGCCACATCCTCAGGTCGCACGCGTCGCAGTAGGGGTGCCCCTCGCGCGCGAGGTACGGGCGCGCCTCGAGGTGTGACGTGCTGGGGAGGAGCTCGAACGACACGGGGTCGACGAACGGGTCGCCGCAGCCGGAGCAGAAGAAGTGCAGCGGGTGGTAGAAGCGCGTGGACGGGTGGCGGTACTCGGCGCGCGGTGGGAGGAGCGGGTCCGCGATGGGGAGGTACGAGGCCGAGGCGATGGGCGTGCGGCAGTGGTAGCACTCGAGGGCGAAGCGCTGTGGGGCGCGGCGGCGTGGTCAATCGGCACTAGTCGATAAAGGTCATGTGGGAGAGACAAAGGCTCGCACCTCTTCAAAGTGGACCATGCACCACGCCTTTCCCCTCAGGCTCTCGCGCTTCTCCGGCCCTCCCTCGTCCTCACCCTCGTTCTCCGCCTTGACGTGACCCTCTTCCGCATCTTCCCAGTCCTCTGGCGTTCCCTCAAACTCCATCACCTCGAGCCTCGCGCCGCACGACTCGTCGGCGCAGCGGAAGCAGTCGGGGTGCCACTCCCTCCCGAGGGCGACGAGGACGCGTCCGAAGATGAGCGCGCGGCAGGCGGTGCACGTCAGGGTGCCTGCCTCGGGGAGGGAAGACGCCGAGGTGGAGGTCGGCCCGGCGGGGGAGGAGGGCAGGACAGAGGTCGGGTGGTAGAGCTTGTGCGAGGGGTGCGAGGGGTCGTGTCGTGGGTGGAGCGGAGCTGAGCGGCGAGCTGGCGGCGGTTGAGGACCAGAAGAGGTCGCACTGCGGTCTTCATCGTCGTCGGGTCCGCCGAAGGAGAAAGTGGGGACCGCCGGCGCCGAAGAGGGTGGTTCGTCGTCGCCTTCACCGTCGCCCCCGCCGAACGAGAACGTCGGGATGGGCGGCTGGGGGGACTCTGCGCTCTGTTCATCCGGTACAGCTATACTTGGGATGGCGGGCGGCGCCTCTCCCGTCCGACCAGTCGAGGGCGCCGAAATGCTCATACCGTCGAGGTCTGCGACGAGCTGCGCCAGAGGCGGGAGCGGCAGGGGGCGCTTGTGAAGCGTAGCGAGAGTCGACTCTATCGGACCCGCGCTGTGCGCCGAAGCGTCGTGGATGGCGGGCAGGGGTGGCGCTGGAGAGGGTGCCGACGGGTCGGCCATCGATGCGGCACGGCCTGACCGAGACGGGACGGCTGGGAGAGACGATCTCGTCGAGTAAGGAGGGGCAGACACGGTCGTTGACGGCGCGGAGGCTGATGCGGGCGGTCCAGCAGGCGAGGGTAGCGGACGACCTGACCCTCCCGCCGGCGGCCCCCCCGGCGGTCCCGCAGCACCACCAGTCGGCGCCGCAGGCAGCGGCCTCGACAGGGTCCGCACCCTCGCCGGTTCGGGTGACGCGACCGCATGCGGCACGCCAGGCCCGCCCGCGACGTGCGTCGGGGCCGTCGGGTCAACCACCCTCAGGCCGCACGTCCTCGCCCAGTCGACCGCCTCGGTGCGCGCGCGGTCCTGCTGCGCGCGCTCGGCAGTCCCGTCTGGTGCCGTCAGCGGCGCGGCGTACCCCTGCTGGGCGTAGTGCCAGTAGTAGGCGACGAGGGAACGATGATGGGCTGCGAAGGCGTCGGAGGGGGCGAGGGGCAAGGAGGCGGCGACTGGGTGGACGGCGGGCGCGGCGGGAAGGGTTGCGGCACGTCGAGGTTGGGCGAGGTGCGGATGCGCGGGCTGGCGTGCCGGCGGAGGCATCGACGGGAGGGGAGGGAGAGATGGGGCGCGCGAGGCGATGACGGCGGCACCGTAGGTCGACTGCGACGATCCCGCTGGACCTCCAGGGTAGTACGACGTCGTCTGGCTGCCGTGCGCTCCCGCTGCTTGCTCGAGGCTAGCGACAGCAACAGGTGCACCGCCCCCTCCCATCGGACCCTCGGCGTAGGGCAGGGTGACCCCCTCTACGGGCACGGTGGGCGCGGCGCCGTAGGTGTAGTGCTCCTGTGCGACGTGGGCCGGTGCATAGGTGGCTGGCACAGGCGAAGCTGGCGGGTGACCGGGTGAAGGCAGTTGGGTCATGAGCGGCCCCCGCGTCGGTAAACGGCGACGGCGTGTCGATCGTGGACAAGCTGGGCACCTCAGATAGAGTGGAGCTTGTCAGCTCAAGCGTTTCTCGATGCTCGCTGGCCCAGTGAGGAGCTCGTCGAGGGCGAAGAGGGGCACGCACCTCGCTTTGAAGCCGATCAAGTCGTGCCGGCGTCGTCTCGCCACTCGAGGTCGACTGCAGCGGGGATCGCGGCCAGCTGGAGAGCTTCGGAGGGTCTGTCTTGAGCAGCAGTGTACCAGGGCAGAGTCCAACGTGACGTGGTCGACAAGTCCGGCGGCTCAGCTTGGCGGCTGCCCCTGGCGCCTCTTGACCTCCACCTCCTCCTCACCCTAGGCGCTCAACGATGCCCGCAAAGCCCCGCCCAGCAGCCACGAGCGGCTCATGGTCTCCCTCGCCTTCGCCCTCGCCCTCTCCGCCCGCCTCTCCTTCTTCCCTGCCCGACCTCGACCTCCGCAACCTCACCCACCAAGAGCGCCTCCGCCTCTTACAGCAGCACGGGCCCATGCGCCCTTCAGAACTCGGCTTGCCCTCTGGACTGTCGCAGCAGCCCGCAGCCGCAGCAGCCAAAGCAAAGGGCAAGGAGCCCATGGTGGTCCTCAGCCCAGATGAACTCGACCGCCTCGTCCAGCAGCAGCAGCAAGGGGGCAGCTCGGTGCGCGACCTCGTCAACGGCACGACGACAGACGACGACGGTGCAGAGGACTCCGAGGCGGAACAGGAGCCTCACCTGTGGGAAGAGCTCGCCAGCGCACTCCTCGGCACCGTCCCCTTTGCCTTCCTCTTTGCCGGCATGTGCGTCGACATGCCTGTCCTTTCACGTCCCGACATTCTCTCAGCCCGTGCTCACCTTTATTGACCGGCGTGCGCAGGGACTATGCCGTCCACGCCCAGTTTGGCGAGGCGCTCGTCCCGCGACAAGAGCTGTCGCGGCTGGCCAACTTTATTCCCGGTGCGCATGCCCTCGCCATCGTCTCTCCTCTCGCCCCGCTGACTCTCTCGACCGTCGTTGCAGCCCTCCTCCTCCTCAACTTCCTGTCCCTCCGCCCGCCCTCGCGCGCCCCCTTGCCCCCAACCCTCCTGCAGCTCCTCCTCCTCGGCCTCTCCGTCGCGAGCGGGATGGGCACCATCCACACCTGCACGACCCAGGGCTACATGCGCGTCATGGCACGTGCGCCGTCCCTCGGCGTCCTGTGGTGCTGGACCGTCGTCAGGCTCGACTTGGGGTGGGCCGTCGCGGCGCTGGCAGGTGTCGGGGCCGGCATGTGGCTGACGGGCGAGGCCGACTGGGTCAGGGCTCTCATGTGACGCGACGACGTGGCCCGTCGCTCCAAGACAGACACTCGAGCTTTGCGACTCAAGGGAGGACGGCCGATCCGAGGAGGGAAGTGCAAGACCCGCACCCGCTGCACCCGCTTCCTTCTCTGGTCCCTGCTCTCTCGCTGCTAGGAGGGCGCCGACTTGTAAAATGCTCCGTTTGCATACGAGTAGCACCTTGCGCTGCACGGCTCTATCCCGACGACGTTCCTTCACCCTCGACAGCTCTGTCCGCTCAGACAATCCCCTTGGCGACGGCGTACTCAGCCTGCGGGCATGCGGGAGCAGTCGTGGTCAGCTGTGGCTCTGAGACGAGCGTGCGGGAAGAGCGCCACGCACGTTGATGATGGAGCTGGTGGCCGCGCCGATGTTGACGTTGGAGCTCAGGACAACGAGCTTGATGTCGAGGACGGGGCACTCTCGCACCCGCCCGACGTGCACATTTGCGCCGTTCTCGTCGAGGCGGTCGAGGCGGGGCTGTTGGAGCGCGTGTGGGACGACAGGTCAGCAAAGGGCGCGACTCGCGGTCCCGTCGAAGGTGGAGGAGGAGGCGCAGCGCACCTGGGGGCGGTCCGGCGCCTCGTGCACGACGATGGCCTGTTGCGGCGCCGACGGGCAGCCCATCTTCTGCGCCTCGCAGTAGAACGCCCGCAGCGCGTCCTTGACCTGCTGCGGGCTCGGCGGCGGCCGGCGCGCAAAGCGGATCGACATGCACTCGAGGTGCCCGTCGACGACGGGGACGCGGTTGCAGTGCGCCGACACCTTCATCGGGTGCTTCGAGTGGTAGTCGAACTCGGTCAAGTCGTCCGAGAGGCCGCCGAGGATCTTGGCGAGCTCCCACTCGATCTTTTCCTCCTCCTTGCCAATGTACGGCACGACGTTGTCGAGGATGTCGAGCGACGCGACGCCCGGGTAGCCTGCGCCAGAGATGGCCTGCATGGTCGTCACCATGACGGTCTCGAGCGGGCCAAACGCCTTCTCGAGCGCGTGCAGCGGGACGACGATGCCCGTCGTCGAGCAGTTGGCGTTGGTGATGATGAAGCCCTTGTTAAGCCCGAGCTGGGCCTTCTGATGCGGGACAATGGCAAAGTGCGAAGGGTTGACGAGGGGGACGCAGAGGGGCACGAGCGGGTCGCGGCGGAAGTTGCCCGCGTTGGAGAAGACGGCGTACTCTGCTTTCCGCAGAGCCTCCTCTGCGAACGCGCAACGTCATCAGCCTGGGGACCCCTTGTGTACTCGCGCAAGCGAAAGACGCACCGACATCGCCCGCGACATCGCTGTCGAGGCCCGAGAAGACAATGTCGGCGTCGCCAAACTGGTCGGCCTCGCACGTGCGGACGACAAGGTCTTGGACTGCCTTTGGCACGCGCACGCTCTGCTTCCAGCGCACGACGTCCTTGTAGGCCTTGCCGGCCGAGCGGGGCGAGGCGTGGAGGGACGCGATGCGGAAGTAGGGGTGTGCCGCGAGGAGGCAGATGAAGCGCTGGCCAACGGTGCCGGTAGCGCCGGCGATGGCGACCTTGACCTCACGCTGGGGCTGCGACATGACTGATATAAGAAGGGAGCCTCGGTGTACGACGGCGGGGGAGGGAAGGAGTCGACGAGGTGGAGGGCCTGTTCAGTAGCGCGGCGGCGACGGGGCGAAGGCAGTGTCAGCTCGAGGCCCTGTAGTCAGCCGTGAACAGGGACCAAGGGCGCCCACCACGAGACGCACGACGTTTGTGGGCGGGGCGAGGCGAATCAAGTCCGGGGCCGAAAGGGAGGAGGTCGAGCCCGCGGCGGCAACGGCGTAGACGGGGCTGCAGTCGGTGCACAAAGTTGTCAGGCGTGCCTGTACGGGCAGTACAGCGCACATGAGCTTACCAAAGAGGCGCGAAGGGGTTGATCGCTTGTCGAGCAGGCGAGTGCTCGCGACTTGGCGTCGAGCGCGAGCCTTTGACTCTCGCGAGAACCACCGACAACGCTCCCAACGCCCGCTGAAACGCTGCTTGCACGCTGACCAGCTGTCTGTCATCTTCTTTCAGCGCACAGAGCAAGTCCTGCGCCGATCCGCGTTGCTGCTCGTCCGCTCGGCTTCGGGTGCGCCTCAAGCCGCGGCTCCCGTAAGACGACTCTCTCCGCGCGACAGGCATAACGTGCGTCTGCGTGGTCTCTGGCCGTCTTTGCATAGTCAGAGCCTGGTGCTTCCGGGCAAGCCCTCATGCCAACGCCTTCTTCTGGATCTTGAGGCTAAAGTCGACGATGCCGCAGCCCTGGTGGATGGCCGACGTCGACAGGATGTCCACGTCTGTGTGCGTTCCAAGGATCAGCGAGATTGTGTGAGAAGATCGGCTTTCGCCCACGGTTGCGCCGCCAGCGAGGGCGGCAGCGCGCGACAGGTCAGAGGACGAGCACGACTCGACGCACCAGGACACAAGCTTTCCTCCATGTTCTCCTCCGTCAACCCGCCACTGACCTCAACCAGGCACCTCTTGACAACGCCTCCCTCGCGCCCCTTCTCGCCCGTCTCGCGCACCCAGTCCTCCCTCAGCGCCCTCGCCGCGTCCCGGATCCCCTGCGGCGTGAAGTTGTCCAACATGATGATGTCGGCGCCTGCCGCGATGGCTTCGCGCGCCTCGGCGAGGGACTGGCACTCGACGTGGATGCGGAGCGCGAAGCCGGCCGTCGAGCGCGCGGCGTGGACGGCTTGGGTGATGGAGCCTGAGGGACGGTGCGCGGATAAGCAAGGCGATCTCGGTGTGAGTGGAGATACAGTGGGACGCCTCTACCCTTAGACCACACGTGGTTGTCCTTGAGCATGACCATGCTCGAGAGGTCGTACCGGTGCGCGTCGACGCCGCCGACGAGCATGCCGTACTTCTCGACGAGGCGGAAGCCTGCGCACGTCCCTCGCGTCAGCTACAGATTCGGCAGCGTAGGAATGAGACGTGGCCGACGCACCGGGGGTCGTCTTGCGCGTGCCGGCGATGATGCCCTCCCACCCGAGCTGGCGCGCCTTGAGCAGCACCCTCCGCGACCTGTTCACTTTCACCCGTCAGCCGGCTCGCTCGCGCAGTGCTTGAAAGGCAGTGTGCACGACGCACTTGGCGGCGATTCCACTGCAGCGCGCCATCGTGTTGAGCGCGACCCTCTCGCCGAGGAGGAGGCACCTCGCCGGGCCCCTCACGGTCGCGACCTTGATTTTGGGCTCGTCCCTTGTCGGCGAGACAGCGGCTCCTTCGGCAAGGTGCCACTCAACGCTGTGCGGCGTGCGGGGAAGGTCAGTGGACGCCGCAACGCTTGAGGAGGAGGAGGACGGAGGTGCCGACGCACGTGCAGCCGAGTTGGGCAAAGATCTCGTCGACGAAGGGGACGCCAGCGAGCACTCCCTGTGTGCTTCTTGGACGTCAGCGTCCGCCCAAGAAAGCGCTGGCGCCAAGAGAGGGCGCACCTCGCTCTTGCCCCACAAAGTCGCCTCCTCCTGAGTCTCGCCGACGACGAACCCGCCATAGTCGAACGAGGGCGTGTCCTCTGCGAGCCAGGCGGTGATGACGCTCTTCCACGAGGGTGGGAGGAGGTGAGCGTAGATGCCCAGCGGGGCGGGGAGCGAGGGCGACGACGAGGTGGGGGAGGGCACTGCGAGGGCGCCAGAGGGAGGTGTGTCAGCTCGGCGCACAGTGGGACGCGCTGAGGGGTGCGCGGGCTCGCTTGTGGAATCCAGGTGACGGTAGAGAGCTGGAGCGGCCAAGTCGGAGGGAGGCCCCGGTTGCTTGCTCCGCCGACGGTCGCCCGTCGCAACGATTCCCGGGCCGGGCTCTCCCTTTCGCCCCCTCCTCGACCCTGCCCACCATTCCCGCCAGACGCAGAACAATGGTCCGCGTGCTTTGATTCGGTCACACGCGCGAGCGCACAGCTGACTCGTGCATGCCGTTCGCCGGAGAGCAGGACGAGGCACTCGGCTGGGCCGTCGCCGCGGGAGTGTGCTACGTCGCCTACAAGCTCATCTTTGGTGAGTCAAGCCCCTCTTCCACTCATTGCTGGACCCTTGGCTCGTGCTGTCCGTGCCGTCGAAACGCCTCTGCCTTGCGATGCGGCTTCATCGGCTGACACGCTCCTCCTCCGCGACCCGGCAACCTGCCAGGCTCGGGATCCGGCGGCCGCCGCCGCGAGGTTTCGCAGGAGTCGATCGATCAGGTCATCGCTGTCTTCCCGCTCGTGTCGCCCGGCGCAGCGCGGTGGGAGCTCGAGCGGAACGGCGGCAGCGTCGAGCGGGCTATCGAGAGGGCGCTGAACGAGGGTGGCCTGCCAGAGGTGCGTTACCCGACACTTCTCTTCTTGCTGTGATAACAGAGTGCGAACGTGAGTGACCCCTTTACCGAATCGCAGCCGCCCGCGTCGTACTTTCCCCCGCCAGCCGACGGCTCTGTCGCTCCCGTCGCTCGCCCGGCCACGCCTGTCCCAGTCACACCCGCTCGCGGATCCTCGACCTCTGCCCAGACGTCTCAGGGCCCGCCGCCGTCGCTCATCAAGCGCATGGGCCTTCAGGCCAAGGTCGCAGCTGAGGACAAGGGCAAGGGCAAGGCGGGCGAGGGGTCCGCAGGCGCGGGTGCGGCGGGGGGCTGGTCACCCGACGCGTCCCAGCGCGAGCAGAATCTGCGCGCCAGGAAAGAGAAGCTGGTGCTCGAGGCGAGGCGGTGCGTGTCTCTCTCTGTGTCTCTCTCGCCTCGACGCCTGAGCTGGCCGTCGCTCGTACAGGCTTCCCTGCCCGACCAACGCTGACGATGGGGGCGCCGGCAGGAAATTGTTGGAGAAGCAGCAGCGCAAGAAGGAGGAGGAGGCTGCCTCGTCGTCGTCGTCGCCCGCTTGAGCCCCGCCTGTAACTCTTGCACGCAACTCGCATCTATTCTCGCCTCGTCTCTCCCCTCTTGGCGATCTGCTACAGTGCTCGCCCCGCCTTCCCGCGCGCTGTCTGTGCACGCCCGAGGGACCGACCGCATGGAAGCGGTTCGCTGGGGCGATTTGTCGCAGCCAGCCAGGTTTGTCCGACCCCGCCTCCGCGTCTTTGGCACCCCGCCTCCTCCCCCCGTCTCGCCCACTTGCGGCGAAATGCTTTGGCGCTTCTTCACGTGCATTTCGATGCTACCTCCCTGGGCGTGCAGCATCTTGCAAGCTAAGCGAGGGACACGAGCCATCCGCGGCTGCAAGTTGGCTGCAAGACTATAGACGTTCACTTGAGCGGACGAGGCATAGGCGCCGCGCTCGCTCGGACGGAGGCGCAGGTCCGTCCATCGACATCGACAGCGGGGGAAAGGCGGATTGAATCAGCCGGTCCGCCATTCGCACACGCGACAGGGGAAAAGCGTTGTCGCGACGAGCTCATCCGAGCTCGCGGAGCCGCGGCCCAGCGGCTCCTTGCAAGGGCCATCCACCCCTTTGCCATCGCCACTCCTCTCCGCCTCGCGCGAGAGAGGGCCTTTCTTGCTCTTGCGGACCCGCTCAGACTATGCGATACGCCTCATCCTCCTCGAGCGCCGTCCCTGGGGCTGCGTGTGGCTCCACCGGACGGGTGGGTGAGGCCGAGTGAAAACGAGGTGCTCCGCCTCCACGACGTCGCAGCATCGTCGCTAAATGTGGCCCTTCGGCGTCTTGCTGGCAATTGGTTCCTCCCGCGCGTGGGCGCCTTCTCCCCTTGCGGAGCCCGGGCGGTCCTCCATTCTTTCCCTCGTCCGCCCACCACTGCGCCTCGTCCTCGACGCCTCGCCTCTGCGTCAGCCTGAGCTGCGCTCTGCCGGTGCAACCTCTCCAGTCTCCCGACATCGTCGATAAGGTACCGCTCTCAGCCCCCACTCCAACCGATCAATGACGGTCCAGGCAGACTCGGACATTGAGAAAGCGCCGTCGACGCGCGACGGGCGGGTGGAGGAGAAGCCGACGACGACGCTCAACGAAGACGTCGCAGCTTATGGTCTGGACAAGGTGCTCGCGCGGCACGGGCGCGTTGACCTCATCCCACTGGTGCGTTCCTTTTTCGCCGCGACTGCTCCCGAGTCGCCGCACTTGCGCCGCACCTCCGCGGCGGAAGGCCGCTTCTGCTTCCCTTGTTCTCAGGGCGCACTTGTGCACGACGTTGACGAGCACTTGACAACTGCAGCCTAGCGACGACCCGAACGGTGCGCTGTCCCGAGCACTAGCCTCAATCTACCTGCCCTGACCCTCGCCCGTCTTCCTCTCGGTCGTCTCCTTTCGCTCTCTTCCCTCTTCCCTGCACCTCATCGCTCTCTTCGGCTCCATTCGGCGAACCTGCCGCTTTCACCGTCGCGCAGACCCGTACAACTGGCCGTCGTGGCGCAAGCATGTCCTCCTCGTTCAAGTTGCGGTGCACTCCATGATGGGTGCATTTTCGGCTGCGGCCGTCATCCCCTCGTTTGAGACGTTCTCCGAGATGTGGAACGTCTCGATCACGCAGGCGTCCTACTTTGTGTGCGTCTTTGCCGTCGTTCGTGTCGTCGGCTTCGTTCTGACTCTCTTCCTCTCTTGCACTGTGCAGCTCCGTCCCCATCGTGTTCCTCGGCGTGTTCCCTCTTCTGTGGGCGCCGGTGTCAAACCGCATTGGTCGACGTCCGGTCCTGGTACGTTCACCGGTGGCATCTGACGCCATGGGGGAGCCGCTGACCTTTCACCCGTCGAGCAGCTCGCCTCCGCCCTGCTCTCGGCGGTCTGTCACTTTGCGGGCGCCTACTGCCACTCGTACGGCGCCTTGATGACGACCCGCGTCTTCCAAGCCATCTTCCTTTGCCCGCCGCAATCAATCGGAGCAACCATGGTGGGGGAGATGTTCTTCCTGCACGAGAAGGGCGCCAAGATCGGCATCTGGACCCTGCTCAAGTGCGTCTTGCTTTACTCTGCGTTACTTACAAACCGAGTACCGACCATTTCGTTCCCTTGGCAGCTCGCTCGGGCCGCCCGTCGCGCCCCTTATTATGGGGCCACTCGTTTACCACACCTCTTGGCGCTGGTCCTTCTGGCTGATGGCCATCATCAACCTCGTTCAGCTGTGCGTTCCTTCCTCACGCCAAGAGTTCGACGCATTCCGCGACGAATCGCCCCTCGCGCGAGGACCCTCGCGTCGACTCTTCTCACTCGCCCGTCCCCGACCCTTCATCCTCGTCATTCGCCTCGAGTCTCGCTTCTCGTGTACACGACCTGACCCATGACTTTGCACACCTGCAGCGTCCTGTACCTCTTCCTCGGGCCCGAGACCGCCGGGTTCAAGCGGCCAGTCCGCGGTGCGCCCGGCGCCCCTGCCCCGCTCGCTGAGCCTGTTCCGCACAAGACGCCCTACTGGAAGCTCCTCTTTACCTTCAAGCGCGTGTCCGCCGAGCCATGGTCGCACCTGCCGCTCGAGGTCGTCCGTCCGCTCGGCATGGTCTTCTCGATGCCAGTCCTCCTCCCGACGCTCGCCTACTCGATCGTTTTTTCCTACACCAACGTGTGTCACTCCTCTCTGCCCAAGTGGCCGTAGCAGAATGCTGACCTGGCTCACGCGTTTGCGCTCGCAGGTCTTGCTCACCGTCGAGATCCCGGCGCTGCTCGGTCGCAAATACGAGCTCAACGCGCAAGGCGTCGGTCTGCAGTTTGTCGCCGCCGTTATCGGTGCCATCCTGGGCGAGATCATCGCCGGCAAGGGGTCGGATATGTGGATGTTGTGGCGGACGAAGCGGGCGCACGGCAACCGGGAGCCCGAGATGCGCCTTCCCTTCTCCCTCCCCGGCTTCGTCCTCGCTCTCGTTGGGATTCTCGTCTTCGGCATTCAGCTGCAGAACACCAAGGCTGGCGTTTGGGTGCGTCTCCTTCCCTTCTCCGTGCAAGCTGTGAGACATCACTGACCTCCTCCCGCGGGCGCAGAACGTCACTCCCCTCATCGGTGTTGCGATCGCGCTCTTTGCGTCGCAGCTCGTCACGACCGTCGTCTACGCCTATGTGACCGAGTCCCAGCCGCCCAGCCTGCAAAGTCGGGTGCCACCCTTTGTGTCCTTCACCCGACAGCTCCTTGCTGTGCGTACCTTCCTCCCCCTCTCTCCCAACAGAAGGCTTTTGAGCTGAGCAGCTTTCCCTTGTGCAGTTTGTTGCGCCCTTCTACCTCGGCATCATGTATGAAGACCTCGGAGCTGTGCGTGCCTCGGGGGTCCTTGCGGGGCTGTCGGGCGGTCTGGGCTTCCTTGTGCGTCCCCTTTCTGCACTGTGTGTCTCTGCACCACCTTTGCTGACCATCTGTGATGTACAGCTTGTTGCTGTGACAATGGTATTTGGTCGCCGCTGGCGCAAGCAAGGTGTTGCGGAGTAGGCAGTAGGAGGACAAGGGCCTTGTACTCAGCAGCTGTCAGCAACTAGACTGCCAGAATCATTGCACAGTCAGTCACAGGAGATGCACTTGCTTTGACCTCGAGGTGCGTTGCAAGCCGCCCAAGGGCTTGACAAGGACAACAGCCAATGCTCGGGCACAGCGGTCAAGTACGAGGGCCAGGGCTGGCCCACAGTGAGGGTGAGGGGAGGGAGTCGAGGTGGAGGGCAAGGACAAGGACGAGGAGACGTGAGGGAGGAGGGCGGGCGAGGGAGATGACTGAAGAGAAGAAGAGGAGAGGGGGGGGCTACAGCGACCGAGTCTCCTCCACCGCGACCTAAACCTGAGACCCCTTGTCGATGACAATCATTCACAGCCAGTGAGCGCGGTGGCAGTAGTATGAGAGTGCATCAGCGAGGTTTGAGAGAAAAAGGAAGCAAGGGAGAGGATTGAGCAGCGGAAGGCCCGAGCGAGCGTGCGGATGCCGAGTCGCACAAGGTTGACGAGAGGGAGTCGGTCGCAGCACTTTTCCCCCCCAGAACTGAGCGTACGGTAAGGGAGGCAAGGAGAGCGCCAATGCGACGGCGGGAGCAACGCACGCCCTCAACAACCTTCTTTGCGCGTGGAGGTTCACGACGTGCGGACTTACTGGCCTCCCAGTAGTCGATCGTTGCCCGCGCCCAGCGCGCCAGCTCTTCGGCGTCAATCCACGTGTCGTTGCCCGCGCCGCATCCAACCCAGCGAATTGTACTTGGTGCGCCCTCGCTTGATGTCCTCCTCGACAACGCGCTTGACCTCCCAGCGGTTATCTGCAGGGTCAGCACCGAAGTACGTTGGCGGAGGGGCGGTGAAGGCGCGGGAAGGGAAGAGGGTGTCGTCCTTGGGAGTGTGCTGGCGAAGATGAGAGGCGTGGATGCGCGAGTGGATGTGGAGGTGCTCAGGGAGGGCAATGGTGTACGTCGAGGTGGTGATGTCGGAGGCAGTGATGGTGTATGGGCTGACGTACTTCGGGAGGAATTTGGCGGCGAGAGAAGGGGGGAACGAGACCAGAGCGTAGGACACGTACACCTTGTCGCCAACGAGGAACACTCCCTCGTTGTCGCGCCGGTGCTTGTTCTCGTACGCTGTCATGTGTACGCAAGCGCCAATGACGGCATCCGAGGCGCGGAGGCTGTTGAGCCGCGCCGCATCCGCAAAGGTGTCGGCGGCGACGTCGCCCAACGGGTCTGCGCCAAACAAGAGTGAGTACGACGGCTGGAAGCCGTGGACCACCTCTTATGGGGAGAGCCCTGTCGAAGCCGAGTGAGACGCGTTGAGGGCAACCTCACACGGCACAATGCAAGAAAGGCAGTTTACCGCTGAGGCAAAAGGTCTCTGCAAAGACGCCTGTCCTCTCAGATTTGCCTTCTTGGACTCAAGCCGGCTCGCACACAACCATGTTGAGCCACGCGTTGGGCGAGTCCTCGCAAAGAGTACGAAGGATCTGCCCAACCGTCTTGTTGGTCGACTCGGCCTGGCCGTCCGTCTGCGGGTGCGACAATGTGAACATCTTGAGGTCGTGCCAACGCACGTGGCGAGCGCGCGCCAGAACGAGGAGCAGAACTTCGGGTTGCGGTCGGAGACGATGGCGGAGGGGACGCCGAAGCGGCGGACGACCTGCTGGAAGAAAAGCTCCACGGCCTGCAGAGCGGTAGCAGGAGAGGAGAGAGGAACGAGAATGACGCACTTGGAGAAGTAGTCAGTGACGGTGAGGATTGAGTCGACGACCACACCGCCCAACTTGATACGAGGAAGCCCGACGACAAAGTCCATACTCACTTGGTCAAAGGGCCGACCCAGCATCGGGAGAGGGTGGAGGAAACCGAACGGTGGCTGCGCTGTCACCTCGTTGCAAGCGCAGGGCTCGCACACATCACAGTAGCGGCAAACGTCGCGGTCCATTGTGGACCACGAGAAGAGGCGGGAGAGGAACGCACACGTCTTCTTGTAGCCCTGGTGACCCACGGTGACGTGCGCGTGCTTGCACACCATCTCGACAAACGTGAGCAGCGGCGCATCGGCGTCGGCCAGGGCAGCAGGGTCGACGCGTCCGGCGGGAAGGACAAGGCGCCACGAGCCGTGGTGCCGCTGGTAGAGGACGTTGTTGACGAGGCAATACGACGAGTTCTTGACAAGCATCAGCAAGATCTTGAGAAAGAACTAATTGGTGGCAGTCGCGGCGGCAAGAGAGGCCGCGAATGCGGGAGAGAAGGTCGTCACCCACTTGCTCGCCTTGGAGGAGAGGAGCGGAGCTACAAGAGGGGACGCAGGTTCGGAGAGGAGCCTTGCAGAGACAAGACCGGCAAGCACCATCTTGCCTGCGCCGGTTGGCGCAGTCGGGAACGGTACCGGGTCGTCCTGCGCGGGTGTCAGCTCAAGGGCAGGCGAGGGGTCGAGCGCGTCGTCTATCTCGGCGAGACGCGAGAGCGCGTCTGCAATCACGTTGGTCTTGCCCGGCGTGAAGGTCCAGTCAAAGTCGTACTGCGCGAGCGTTTCCCAGAGACGCACATGACGCCGCGATTGCGGCGGCGGCTGCGTCCAGTACGTCTTGAGGGGCTCGTGGTCGCAGCAGACGGTGAAGTGGACACCAAGGACGTGCTCGTGCATCTTGCGGATGCCAGTGAAGACGCCGAGGAGCTCTTGACCGGTGGTTGTGTAGTTCTCTGCGCAGCGTTAAACTTTGAGGAGAAGAAGCGGAAGGGACGCGCCTGATCAAGTGTCAAGCCCTGTCCCAGCCAACCACCGCATCCAAAGATGGAGGCGTTGGTGACGTGGAAGAGACGCTCGTTGCCAGCGTCAATCTTGGCAAGGTTGAGAGGCGAGAGCGCCTTGGGGACGAGCGACTTGATCGTGTTAAACGCAAGCTTGCACGCGTCCAACCAGACCCAGTTGACGCTCTTGCCTGTCAGTTGCGTCAGAGGTGCAGTGAGCTCACTCAGCCGAGGCAGGTGGTCGGCCATCCAGTTGACGGTGCCCATGAACTTGAGGACACCCTTTGGGTTGCGCGGTGTCGGCCACGCCTGGATGGCCGCCCACTTCTCGTCAGTAACGTGGAGGCCGTCGTCGTCAATCCGAGGGCCTTGACACACCACGTGAGGAACTCGACCTTGCTGCGCGAGAGGTAGAAGCGGTAGTGGCAGAGGGACTTGAGGATGATCTCGAGGTGGCGGAGATGGTCGCGGCGAGTCTGCGAGTAGACAAAGACGTCATTGTAGAACACGTCCAGGAAGCGCCCAATAGCCTTCCTGAACATGAGGTAGCAGACCTGGTGCATGGTGTCGGGAGCGTTGCAGTTGCCCTGCTGCATCACCCGAGAGACGAAAGTCCCACTCGAGGTGACAAAGCTGGAGAGGGAAACGGACTCATCAGTAAGGCGGACCTGCTCGTACGCATTCTTGAAGTCAAGCTTCGAGCGGTACGGGTGCAAAGCGAGGCGGTAGCGGACCTGCTTCATGTTGGGAATCAGGCTCGCCATCTTGGTCGTGTTCTCGTTGCGAGGACAGGGATTGATGACAAATTGAGCCTGCGTGCAGTTGTGCTTGGGCACTGAGATAAGTGAGCACGCAGACTCCAGGGCGGCAGGCACCCAGAAGCCGGAGGAGACAAATTTATGGACGTGCGCCGTCCACTGGGTGGCGTAGCAGTCTGGAATGCGGTTCGCGCGCGGGCGCACAATCTTATTGGCATCTGCAAGGTCAATCGAGTGGTTAACGGGGCGAAAGGGGGGCAGATCTGGAAGCTTGTCGACAAAGACGTCATCGAATCTCTTGAGGAGACCTTTGAGTGCGGCCTTTGCCTCGTCCTTGGTCCAGTCCACGCCCTCGAGCGCGTTGTTGGGGACTTTGAGAAGCATATTGTGCGGCTCATAGTCGACGCAGTCGTTGAGGCCCTCGAAGTTGGGCAGGATGCCGGGCGTCTTGAGGGCGCAGAGGTTGATGCGCTCGTCAAGCCCGTCAAATTTGGCAAAGGACATCATGGCCTTGAGAGCACACACAAGGAAGCTGCTGAACTTGTCGTCCGTCATGCAGCGGCCAGAAAAGCCGAGGTCAACGAGATTGCGGTCCAGCTAAGGGGCAAAGGTCTGCGCCGTGAAGCCGTAGATGCACAATGACGGCTTGCCTGCGGGAATGTGGAAGATGTGATTGGCAGAGACCCCCGTGCCGGTATCACGGAGCCACAGGGTGCCGAGAAGTGGAGAGACGAAGAATCCACGGGGAGCAGCGGCACTCTCGCCAATCTTAACCGGAACATTGACAAAAAGGGAGAGGCAAATGCCGCCACCGTCAGACGCAAGGTCAGCGTGAATGGGGGCGTCGAGATGCCGGTCTTGCAGGTTGAGGAGGTGAACGGCGCGAGGGTCAAGCACGTCCGCCTGGGAGCCCGAGTCGACGAACGCAGCACCAACCACGCTGTCCCCTTTGCTAAAGCAAACAGGGAGCGTGAGTGGGACGGGAGAGACAACTGGAGGAGGCAAAGGCGAAGGAGGGGGAATAGGAGGCGGAGATGGGGAACCCGCACCCTTCTTCTTCTTCTTCTTCTTCTTCTTCTTCTTCTTGGACTCGGCTTTGACCTCACTGCTTGGCTGGACTGAAGTCTTAGAGACGACTGAACTGCGTTGCGCACTTTCGCTAAGAGAGCTAGGTGTGAGTGAGGGCGCGAGAGAAAGTGTCAAGGAAAAAGAGGAAGGGGGGGGTGCCCTCAGAAGGTGACGCTCCCGTGTGGCCGCCACTCGGCAGACTATGTCCGTCGAGCAACGACAGGGTACTCATGGTCACATGCTCATCACCGGGCAGGGGGTGAGTGGGGGAAGCCGAGGAGAGAGGCGAGGTGCAAGGCTGGCTAGCCCTTACACCCCGTTTGCTTTTCGCTGCGTGGGAGAAGCATGCGAAGCGTCAGCTCCGTCATCAAGCTCGGGGATGCGACTGGTGTTGCTCGCCAAGGACGAAAGAGAGGAGCCCCAAGTGAGAGGGACGCGAATGCCGCGAGGACGACCTTCTTGGGGTCGCGCCGCGCGTTCGGGTAGGCCGTGGAGAAGTGCGAGTCGTACTTGGTGCAGTTGTAGCACCACATGTTGTTGGGAGAGGGGGTTGAAGACGGTCGGTGCCACGAGGCCTTGGTGGCCTCGGGGTTCTTGCTCTGGAAGGCGACGGCACGGTCGAGCCAGTCGGAGGGCGGCTTGGTTGAAGGAGGTGAGGGCGACTTTGACGAAGGGTACGAAGAGGGAGAGGGGGCAAGGGAAGGATAAGAGCGGTCAGTGTTGCCTTTGCGAGAGGAGGAAGAGGAAAGTGCGGCCAAGGCCGTCGTGACCCGGAGCACATCCTTGACGGTGACAAGGTCGGTCAGCTCCTTGTACTCAAGCGTGCCTGTGCCCCGCGGGATGCCCTTGAGGGCAAGTGTTTGGCGGGCAAAGTCCAAGTACTCGTGCGTGAGACCCACCATGAACTGCTCCTTCCTGTCGGCGTCGCGAAGGTGCGCCCAATGCACTCGTTGGCGAGCGCGTTGACAAGTGCGCCAAACTCGCGCCCATGTGAGAGCCTTGCTTGCACTTGCGGAACGCATCAAGGGTGCGGTCGGCGGCTGTCGGGTCGGACCAGTAGTCGCGGAGGGCGAGGATGAACTCGCGCGAACTCTTGAAGGGTGCGCGTTGGTTGTGCGCAGTGAAACACCTGAGGGGAGCAACAGGGGAGGAGGCAGAAGGTTCAGCACTGCAAAGGCTCGTGATGAGGAAGAGAGCCGCAGGGGTCAGGTCTGTGTCGAGCTCGTTGTCCATCTCGACGTCGTTGTAGCGCATGTAGCCAATGAACTGCGAGATCCAGGCCTCGCGCTCGTGGAAGTAGAAGGTGCCCTTGAAGAGTGGTGGCGGTGGGATCTTGTGCGTGTGAGTCGGCTTGGCGAGGACCGTGGACAACCTCAGGATGGGCGTGCCCTCCTGTAGGAGCGCTTTGCGCATGTCCAACGGAGAAGGCTTGACGTCTGCGGGGGAGGAAGCTAAGTGAGGCGGCACTGTCCGCTCCGCGATCACGGCCAACTCGTCTGCCTCCCGGCGAAGGGAGAGGATCCGCCGCCGGATGCCCTTGGTGTAATGTCGCTGCCAACCCTCCAGCGGACAACTGCACTCAAGGAACTAAACCACTGCGCCAAAAGTGCAGAACAAATCAATCGGCGAGATTGATTCATCGGAAGGAGGTATATAAGGTGAGCAACGCGATGAGCAGCAGCGTGCGTTGCAGACCGAGTCTCCTCCACCGCGACCAAAACCTGAGACCCCTTGTCAATGACAATCATTCACAGCCTGTGAGTGCGGTGGCAGTGGCATGAGAGTGCATCAGCGAGGTTTGAGAGAAAAAGGAAGCAAGGAAGAGGACTTAGCAACAGAAGGCCCGAGCGAGCGTGCGGATGCCGAGTCACTCGAGGTTGACGAGAGAAACGTTGGTCGCAGCATGCCGCCTCGCTCGCACTCGGCCACTTCCTGCGGTCGTGGCACAACTGCACAGGTGTCGTCCTGCGCAAGCCCGAAGCCCAATTACAGCAAAAAGAAGGCGGACCAGCTGATTGCTTTTGAGCGATGCGTCTCCAAGGTCCTTGAGGCAGTCCGCTCAAGCCAAGGCGGGGGCCGAGGCCGAGGAGGTCGCCGCCGCCCGGCCGCGCGGGGGCGCTGGGGGTAAGGCGAGGCGGAGTGTGGTGATGCCGCGGGAGGCCATCGAGCAGTCGATGGAGCCTCCCAGCGACAACGAGGATCGCGAGTGGTGGGGAGGAGAGGAGGAGACGAGCCTCCAGGCGCGGGCCAACCAGCCCCCTCCCAGTTCCCTCCCCCGCCTCGTCCCCGCGTCTGAGCAGCTCGAGGACTTACCCAGGCGCCCCAAGAGTGTCTCGGCCCTCAAGCAGGAGTTCCACGCCGTCCAGATGAGCCGGTGGGAGGCGTCGTGGCACTCCCTCTCGGCGGGCGCGGGACTTCGCCTTGTTGTCACGGCTCCCCCTGGCCGACCCTTCTCCTCGTACCACTCCTCGCTCTTGCGCTGGCACAGCACGCTGCTGGCCCGCCTTCGCCTCAACTTCTCGGGGCTCAACGACGACCTGCGCCGCATTGGCAAACACCCGACCGGCGCGTGCAAGTGTGGCACCCTTAAGAATTGGCGTCACTTCCTCCTCGACTGCTGCTTCCTCGCCCGCCCCCGCGCCCAGCTGCTGCGCGAGATCAGCAAACGGTCCCTCCCACCCCTCGCCATCCTCCTCCCCGACCCCAACCTCGCCTGCCCACTGCTGCGGTTTGTCAACGCGTTGGGGCGGTTCCCTCACCTGCACAAGGTGGTCAAGGATGCGCCAGACAAGCGCGGGGGCAACAAGGCGCGCGTGCAGGGGGCCTGAGGGGGCTTATCGGGACGAAGTGGGCGCAGAGAGGGACCCAGGTGCGCCCTCGGTCGTCATGCACGCCTGTCTGCCCGGACGCCCGCCACCCTCTTTCGCTCTTTCTCCGCCATCTCGCGTTCTTTCTCTCTCGTCATTCTTTCCTTCCACTCTCCTATCGATTCTCTACCAGACCCACCCGTCGGGCACCCCACCCGGCGCGGTTTAGCTCACCCTCTCCTCCTCATCCGTGTTCCAGTCCCTCTTCCCTGATTTCTTGCCTGTTTCTTGTTCTTTTTCTCTCATTCCACTTCCCCCCCCCCCGTTTTTCCTCTGGGCAGCCGGCTAGCTGACCTGTTGACGTGGGCCTTTTGCAGGCCCGAACACGGCTTTTGTTGCTTGCGGCAATGGATTCTCTCTCTCTCTCTCTCTGCAGGGTGCCCACGCGGCCGATGAGACCGCCTGATGCTGCCCCTGCTGGTGCACAGCGTCGTGTACAACCCCCTCCAACCATCAGCAGCCTCCTCTCCTCCCTCCAGAGGCTGGTAGACGCGAACATCAAAGACCCCCACCCGAAATCCACCACCACCAAAATAATCGCGTCCTTGCGCGCTCAGCTCGTCTCGGGCGGGCGTCAAACGTCGA